>BRDA01004881.1:6954-54060 GCA_036984385.1 Crenuchus spilurus
CCTCCGTGGTTCCCCAGTTGTTTCTCCGGTCCGATACTCAGTCTGTGTCTCTCTCTCTCTCTCTCTCTCTCCCTCTCTCTCTCTCTCTTCTCTCTCTCTCTCTCTCTCTCTCTGTGTCTGACTCATAGCCTGGCCTCTTTGTTGACCCCTTGGTGCCTCCACAGGGTCTGCTTGTGTCACAGACCAGCACGCAAGGCACACCTTAAACACGCTGCTAATGCAATACCAGCTAGAAGGTGGAGTGGTAGCCTCCACCCTGACACGTCATGTCATGAAGTGATGTGTTCTAATGTAATAATGTGATATTATTAATCAAGAGGTTAACAATTTCTATGTCTATTATGTTCAATAACATCTACAGAAATACAATGACGCTATATCAAAAACAGATGCATTTACGGGAAAAATGGAAAGTTGCTGTTGTCAGAATTGTAGTGTAGTCCAGTTTTAAAGGAGCCATATAATACATTTTTGTATTTACGATGTATATTAATTCAAAAATAGACATAAATCATTTGTACATTACTGTTTTCTAGCTGCCCTTAGAACTAAAGCTGTTCCTGTGCCTTCAAGATGGATCTATGACCTCTGTACTGTTTGGCTCTCATGTTTTGTGCTTGATTCAAAAAAGCAGCCCAGGCTAAATCACTTCTTGTTACTTCAGCATTAATGGGCAGAACTAAACTGCTGCAGGCGAATGTATGTAAATATATATATATGTGTGTGTGTGTGTGTGTGTGTGTGTGTGTGTGTGTGTGTGTGTAAAGTTGTTTTTTGTGATATCTGTGATTTTACAGTTTAGTTTCCATATATTAACTGCACTGAGGTAAATTATATGTCTGATGTGTTTGTAAACTTTCACACATCTATTCTACAAAGTTAGTTCATAGATATATGAGCCTTTAATATTTTCTAATACATACATTATTGAAACAAATGGATACATTCAATCAGTTGTTGACCTTGTTAACATAATAACTCACTATAAAAGCTATATAATCTGCCAAGGCCAAATGTAAATGTGATTATGTACTATATATGGTATAAAATATGCCATTACATTTGAATAGAATGCCAAAACAAAAGGAATAAATATTCTGTTCAAGTATCGTAATATGTTCCAAATCTGGGTTGATCAATCTTTTTGATCTGAAAGACATTAAAAGGTCATTTTGCTTAGAAACCTTGCTTGTCAGTGTGAACAGATGTGTGTGTGTGTGTGTGTCCTCACCCTCTCTTTCAGCCTCGCATGAATATGCAGCTAGCTTCCAGAACTACTCTGCATGTATAATGAGGCGTTATGCTGTTCTCTGCTGATAATGCACAGAAACAATGTTTTTAAAGGGGAGCAATGAATTCCCAATGAAGTGTGAAAAGACTGATTAAAATGACTGTGGTGGCAAGCCAGAATCCTCCGTCGCTCACCCAGAACCAGAGTGAAGGAAGAGAGAGAGAGAGAGAGACAGAGAGGGAAGTAGAAGAAGAAAAAGAAAAGAGAGAGCATCCATGGGTGCCATGCATTCTCACTGAATGGCAATGATGTGTTTGTTTGGGCTCTCTCTCTCTCCACTGGCTGTCTGTAGTGCTGTTATTGGATAAAACACTGACTCTGCTGCACTGCCTCATACTGTTCCAGTGTCTGATACTTTGTACACAGGCTCTAGTAATGGCTATTTATTTTGTGGCCAAACCAGGTGCTCTTATCGTCCAGGTGTGAGCATTGCTGTAGTCTTTTGTTTTGGTAGGAGAGTGGTGAAAATGGTGTCCCTGGTCAATATTGTGGCAAAGCAGTGTGATTGCGAATCACATTTTATTGTGAAAACTGGTTTTTAATGTGGGTGTAAGGAAATATCAATACGCCTGAGTGCCACAATATCATGGTTTGTCATACTGAATGGATTGTCAGAAATACAGGGTCATTAATAATAATTTAATTCATAATTGACAAGTAAAGACAGCTGTTTGTTTTGCGTTGTGTTTAAAATCTCTTAGATGGTGGTGTTGTCATATATCTTCAGCCATTAGACTCTGCCTCTGTAACGTAAACCTACATTGGGCACACTGCTAAAATTAGATTTTACCTTTTTTTTTTTTTTTTTTTTACAAAATTTACAAAACAATATTAGATTTTTAAAAATTAGACATATCAGCTTGTATACAGGATCACAATATATCAAAATATGTTGAATTAAAACTCCTGTATTGCCAGGTTCTTGTCAATAAACAGCCACAATTAGATTATGGGGCAGTTTATCCTGTAGCATCATATAAGGAGTTAATGTTCATCTTTACGCAAACTGGTGAAACCAAAATTGTAATAGAATAGTACATAGTAGACTTGGGTGATACATATTATATCACATTATTTTAAGGTACATGATGTCACAATATTTATTTTCCTGACATCTGGTATATCAAAAAATGCTGCTATAAAATACAGTCAAAAACCTTCTTTTTCAGTCCTTTATTAATTGCTTCACACACTGCACTGTTCAGTTAAACCGGCCAAATTATATCTTTGCAATGAAATATGCAGTTGTCATCAATGTTATTAAGTGCTGATAATATCCACTATATGTTCTGAAAATAAATCACAATTAACAGTAATTGTCATCACATTGTCCAGCCCTAATATATGGTCTCATTAATTACTTGCTGTGTCATCAACAACCTACTTTCAGATTGTGGTTTTACCTGAACTACAAGAACTGTTGTATTTTCACAGTTTTAAATATCCTTAATATAATGACCATATTTAATTTACATAGTTTAGCTAATAAACATTAGAAGTGCATGTATATGTTCACATTACTAGTCTCATTAATCAGATTTGATTTTTCGCTGATTGGATTTGATCTTGTTGGTTCACGTTCCTAAATGTAAGTGACCTCCGTATGGCGGTAATTTGAATTAATTTGTCTCTAAAATAGTATGCACATGCACATTTGTTACGTTTGTGCACAGCACCTTCATCACCAACAACAAAAAGCATCATTTCGTAAGACAAACTGGCAAAGCAGATGTGTTAGTGTGCATCACATTTTACTCTGGAGGATAGCAAACAGCTTGTGGACTGTACAAGATCAGGTTAAGGAGGTGAAAAAATCCAGCCGGCTTTTGCTGTTTTCTTTTGCTGTCTGCTTCTCCACTGTTTTTTCCCACATTGAAGATGTTAGCTGATGATGACGACAGCAATAAGCACATGCGTACAGGCAAAAACACATGGAATGTGATCTTATCAGTTACATTCATATTAGATGTACACAAATGAATTGATCACATATGAAAGTGACATAAATTGAATTAGAATAGATAAAATTTAACATGTCCACATAGCCCTGAAAAAATCTGATCTGTGTCACATTAAATCAGCAAACATCAGATTTGACTCACTTGTAATGTAAACATATCCAAATTCACAGGTGTAATCCTACATTGATTTTTACTTTTAGCAAAAAATTTGTTGATTTTTTATTACTTTTTGGTGTAATTTCATTTGAAATGTATCACAATCTGTTACATTTCTATGAAGTCAGATATAAAATTCAATTTGGGCATTTTTTTCATAAAATAAATTCATAAGAAGTGTAGAGTTTTATGTAGCAGTGGTCAGAGAAGAATATATACTGTTCAAATAGATGTGAAAATAAACATGCATGCATTGTATTCATATTGATGCATTAGATTGTTCCCTCATTTAGTTGATGCATTGATACAAATCAAAGGATGGTTACATCCCTACTACATGTATACACATGCATACTGTATATATATAAGTTACACTGATAATAATACTGTATGTGATGGGAAAAAAGCTTAAAGCATGTAGTCGATCAAATGATTTCAGGACCGTGGACAGCTCCCAGGATTAATTACTGTTGTTTCAAGGCTCCAGCAAAGACTTCTCATTTCCGCACCTCAGAGAATAATGCTGTAAAGAACCTACTAAAGCAGCACTTGATGGTCAGTGTTTGCTTGTAAGTGCAGCTTTCCTTCCATTATTCTCTTTGACTCAGTGTTGCATTCATTCTCTTTGTTGTCATGTGGGCCCATCAGATGTAGCGAGGCTAACCCCATAAACACAGGCTGATGAGGACTCCCCCATGTTGCCTTTGTCTCTGGTGGCAGGGCTGTGTGTGGCAGGTTGGTGCCAGCCTTCTGCCCCTGATGCCCCATTTACCCTGGGGGTGATCTGGCAGCAACTCAAAGCGTTGGCACCAATCTGCCCTACTCTGTATTCTCTAGTCGTCTGTCAGAGACTCATAATTGTAGGTTGCTAGCACATTACTGGAACCGAAAATAAAGAGTGAGACAGATGTGCGGGTATGACAATTAACTCCTTCCCTGCTGAAGAGTGACTGACACAGCCTGTGGCATGATTGATGGCAATGCCAGCCCCCTTTTTCTGCTTTTGCTCTAGTGCTCTTCCCCCACTCGTGGCTAAAGGGCATACAGTGGGTACACACGCCAACACGGGGCATACACAGAGTAACACATTGGGTGAGGAGGCACGCTTTCAAAGTGTGGCAAACCGCCTCTACATTTGGACAAAGGCAAGAGAGACAGAGAAAGAGAGAGAGAAAAGGAACAGAAAGACAGAGAGAGAGCGAGAAAGAGGCAAACAAACAAAGAGTGACACAGATTGCATCTTTAATAGCAGAAGCAGACAGTGGGTTTGCCACTGAAAACAAGCAAGCCCCCACGTTTTCAAAGGCAGGCTTAATGAGCGAGGAGGATCCTCTGAAGGGATTACTGAGGGATGCGCTCAGACTGGCTCTGCTTTATCTCTGTGCGGGAGTGGGAGAGTAAACATGACTGCCAGGAGACTCGTTTTTCCCCCATCTCCTTTGTTTTATAGGGTCATTGTACTCTTGGCCTCATATTCGTGTGGCAGAGCTGCCACTGATTACTGCAGTATTTAAACCCCGCAGCCAGTGGCCTCAGAGCCAGATCCACCCATCGATATGTTTGAAGCACAGCTCAGAATTCAAGATTCAGACGATACCAGCTGTTCTGAGAATCAGTAGTGATGTACTTATTCACGCTTAAAAATAACAATGCCTTTGGAGTGTTGCCAAAGAAGAAACACGTTTGGTTCCATAAAGCAGCTTTCAGTAGATGGTTCTTTAAAGAATCCTGTTTGCTAAGGAAATGTGTGAGTATAAAGAACCTTTTTAAAACTTCAAGACCCTCCACATAATGTATAGACTTTACCAATGAATCTCTGTGTTGGCCGGCATCAATAATAATAATAATAATAATAATAATAATAATAATAATAATAATAATAATAATAATAATAATAATAATGTTATTGTTGTTGTTGTTTTCTTTCCTTACAAACAACTATGGCAGGTGTAATGTGATGAAAACGAGTGGTTTCCACTGATTAGATACAATCTCTCTGCACAGAAATTCACAAAGTTTGTGATGAATGTCAAATTGTTCATGCAGAACATATTTTGGGTTTGAAATTCAATTAAGCTGCTTTATTTCAGGGCTTTATTAAAGGCAAGTTGTTTTTGACTCATAGGACAAGGGGAGTATATGGAATATTAAGTCTACACAAGGGTTAGATATTCTGCCAATACATAATATTATAGCCACTCTTCTGTATGAGCTTGTGTCTGATACTGTAATTGATATACACTAAAGAACCACAACATTAATACCACTATACCATTAAAACCATCTGAGCGGTGTATGGGTACAAAGCCCCATGTTCTCAAGACACCAATCATGACATGTTTTAACATATTTCTCCTGTAACAAGCATTACATATTGAGTAATGGGCAAACGTCTGAAAGTGAGCGCCTTTAATAAGGCCAGACTGTGACGGATAGACAACTTGGTTGGAGTATCTCAGCAGGGCTCACGAATCCAGGTCAGCAGTGTTGAGTACTGACAGTGGTCCAAAGAGGAACAAACTACCACAAGGTGTTGGATGCCCAAGAGTTGATGCATGAGGGCAACGAAGGCAATCCCAACTGGAAGGAAATTACAGAAGAGCTTCTGTTACTGCTACTGTTCCCAGTTGAAACTTTAGCACAACACCTGGGGCTCAACTGTTGAAGGTTGAATTGTCAGATATATGTAATTCAAGGTTTATTTCTGTATTTGGTCATATGAAGAGTGAATAGTACCAATTGGAGACATTGTTTACATACTATATACATTTTTTAAAAGAGAAAAAAAAACAGTTTTATTAGGGAACTTTACCCATTTATCCATCCGTGTAATGAATACACACACACACACACACACAATAGTGAAAAACAGCACACAAACATTAGGGGACAGTGATCATTAGAGCTGGGCGATATGGCCAAAATTTTTATCACGATACATTTTTCTATATTGATCAATCGCGATAATTATCACAATATTAAATTTTCTAACACTGTCATAGTTCTAAACAACATCTTTCTAAAAACATCAGAATAAATACAAGAAATGTTACTATTTACAATATTAAATTGTTTATTGCCAGAACATAATATTGTAGCGTCCGGCTGGATACGTTGAAAGGATAGACGAGAAAGACGTTTACAGCCGTCGCTTTATTGTTGAACAATGATTGCTGTCGGCCGCAGCCACTCCAAAATAACAACAGGCTAGAGAGCCAAGCTAACTGGCTAATGTTAGCACTCGGGCTGACACACACACACACACTTTTCACACAAACAAACAAGCACACAGCGACTTCATGCTCTCTAAACACAACGGTCCATTATGGCGGCGCTGGTGAGGAGGAGCTAACAAGCAGCAGTATTAGACTTCTGAACTCACTGTCAAGCTGCTTAGACGTGAAATGGAAGCAAACGTTATGCTTATCAAATTCTATTGTCCCGGCTTATCATCATTATCGAGGGAAAAATTATCGTGGAAAAAATCGTATTGTTTTATCACCCAGCACTAGTGAGCATGCACATACCCAGGGCAGCGTGCTTAGCTTCAGCACCCGGGTAGCAGTTAGAGGTTAGGTGTCTTGCTCAAGAGCACACAATGTTTTAACTCTTGTTTGTAGGGAACATCAGATCTCCATTATTCAGGCGATGTAACAGTGTCGCTTTCCTACTACCTCATTGGAACAGAATATGGTAAGCTGAGATTCACTTTAGCTGCTATTGTTTTTGTTCCCATTGGTCCTGGTGGACCTAAAGGACAGCCAAATTGAAAGGCTAGTCAGGCTAGCCAGTCACTGTCAGCTCCACCAGTGGGATTCTTCAGTCCGCCTCCATTGTTCTCTCCACCTGTACGTGAATTATCCCCAGATGGGCTGCTGCTGCTGCTGCTAACTCCGTCAGACATTACACGCCATTATGTATAATTTGAGCCAGCACCGTGTCTCCTCGCAGACACAGCATGAGGGACTCTACCCGCCTCGCTCGGTTCGGACGCCAAACCGAGAGATCCTGCTGGTCTTTCGTTGCGTGGCAATTAAAACGTTCTCGACTTCAACCTATTATGTGGTGAGAGTTGCTTGTGGAGAACGAGTACCCGAGATTTTGACAGTATCGCCAATAAATAAATAAATATATTGATAAATGAATATTATATAAAAAAGTAATAGAAAAGGAGGTAGAGAAAAGGGAGCTGTTTTTGCATGCAGAAGAAGCCTCACAGGAAGCTCCTCGGTGAGAGGAAAATAGGACAGGAAACGCTGGGCTCAGGAGAAGATGGGGGGCTGGTGGGGGATATCTTTAACTGTATGATAACAACACTGGTAATGGAAACAATAATAGGAGCCTAGGCACAAAAGCAGCAGCATGACAGCACTCCATTCAGCCTGCATCAAAGCTTGCCTGTGTGTGTGTGTGTGTGTGTGTGTGTGTGTGTGTGTGTGTGTGTGTGTGTGTGTGAGAGAGAGAGAGAGAGAGAGAGAGAGAGAGAGAGAGAGAAACATGTGAGAGAGAGTGTGTGTGTGTGAGTGTTAGAGTGTGACTGAAAGAGGGGATGATTGAGATGAGACGTAATTGAGGCTGAAGCTGTTTTGATGGGGCAGCCTGGCCGTTCCCAGGGCTGTTTACTTGGTGAGAGTCGCTGCTCCAGAGGCTAGGGCGAGAGAGGCAGGACTGCAGTTTGGTGAAGGAGAGAGAAAGAAATGGATAGAGGGCTCTGCCACAGCTTCCCTTCATTCATTCAGAGCATGTTACATTTGCCTGATCAGCACCTCCACAATTAGGCTTCCCTTGTGGTCCTAATAAACATTTTATAAACTCATGGCTCATATTAGAACTGCGCTAGTCTCATATATTGGAACAGTAGCTGCACCAATACCAGCTTTCTTAAATGCATAGTGTTTCAGACTCACATGAGCCATCAATATTCACGCACATTCATTTTTTAATGTACAGTCAACAAGTACAGTATATGGACAAAAGTATTTGGACACCTGCTCATTCATTATTTCTTCTGAAATTAAAACAGTTTATCCTGCTTTAGGCTTTCTACTAGATTTTGGAGCATTGCTGTGAGGTTTTGATTGCATTCAGTGATATGAGCATTGGTGAGGTCAGGATATTGGATGATCACTCCCCCAACTCATCATAAAAGTAGTGGATAGAGCACCATCATTGCAGAAACCACTGTTCCACTGCACCACAGCTCAATGCTGGGGGCTTTATACCCTTCTAGCACATACTGGCATTAGACATGATGCCAATAGCTTCATGTTTATCTGCTCCAGAGAGTCCTATTCTATTGGTAGTACTTCTCTACAGGGACTAGACAAGCTGTGTGTGCATTTGCACATCTGGGTCATCAATGGGTGCATCTTCAACTGATGAAGACAACACGTGATCTCTGTTGGAGCAAAATATTTGAAGCACATTTTTATTTTTTACTGTTTTTTTTTTCTTTTACATATTTTGAAAATGCCAAATGGACTTTAAATTATGCATACTATACACATATTTCAGTAGGTATCATCAATTTGATATTGTTTCAAAGTATTCCTGCTCATTTTTTTTTTTTAATGTAGTTAACAAGTACGCAATATGGACAAAAATATTGGGACACCTGCTCATTCATTGTTTCTGAAATTGTTTCTAAAAAATAATTGATCCTGCTTTTGTCGTAAAAGCTACATTTTCATTTTCAAGCTACATTTTTATCAGTGGTGACTAAAGCTGCCTTTTGCTTGTAGGAACCCTGATAGATTAAACAGGGGAGGGAGCCTCGAGTTATGTGGGGCTGAGGTTCTGGCTGCTTCTAAAATGCATGAAGCCAATCCCCTCCGTTATGTAAGGAGTGGAATGAAGAGGAGGAGACTAGGGTGGAGGTGGGGTGTGAAACTGTCACATGAATAGAGCGAGAGTGGGAGGATTCATATGTGGCTTCTGATTGGATAATAGAGGAGTTGGTTGTGTCAGGTGTTAGTGATGGTTTCAGGTTTTCCAGGTGTGATTCCACTCCCAAAATGTTATTATAATTATATCAACACTAGGGGGTAAATATGAATGACTGACTGGAAAGGTTTTGTTTTTCTGCTTTGGATGTGTGTGTGTGTGTGTGTAGGTGAAGCAGGGAAGTCTAATGATTAGAAAAAGAGAGAGACAGAGAGGGAACTCCTGGCCCTGACTCTTCACAGAGTGAAGAGGCTTCACGTTCAAAACGCTGCTGTAATGAACGGAGAAGAGGTGAATGTGTGTAAGAGTCTGTGTGTGGGTGTGTCAGCTTGTGTGTGTGTGTGTCTGTATGTGTAGGCAGTGGTCTCTCCAGGGGGCAGATAACCATGGAGATGTGGGCTGTGTAGACTGATGTGTGTGTGTGTGAGAGAGAGAGAGAGAGAGAGAGAGAGAGAGAGACTGTGGGATTAGGGAAAAAGCTTGATGGAAGTAGTAAATTACATTTAGTACTAATATACTACTTGTAAACGTCAGCTGTTGCTTGCACAAGTGTTTGAGTTTGAATGGTCTAATCCATCCACTAAAATGATGCAAAATAATGTAAAGTCATGTATCACCAGGACATTTTTGCATTCTGTATCACTTTCTCTTGAGCTGACAAGCCAAGACACTTGGAGGCTATGTATGGTGTGATGAGACTATCATTGCTAATAAACACCAGAGCTCAATATTTACTAGTCCATCATTTTGGTGATGTATTCTTACAGGATAGATAGGACTAATTAGGTGACTATTGAATTATAATGTTTGTTAGCAATCTTAGCCTTATAGCTCCAGTTTAAACAGAAAAAAATGTATATTTTGGACTCTAAATCTTGGCTTGGAGGTAAGTGGAAAACATGTACAAGTATAAACATCATTTTTGAGGTGACCCTTAACCATAACACTACTGCTCAGAAATTTGGTCACCCAGAATTTTCAATGACAACACTTTAATTTCAGTAGAAAATACTTTTTGTAGTTGTTCAAATTAAAACAGAACAGCCCTCCGGAGCCTGCGGCATATTAACGAAATTCCATAAAAACACATAAACTGTATAACTGCAAGATTTTATCCTAGAAACAAAACTAAACATATTCCGGAAACCGCAAAGGGCATACTTTTCAAATATCTATAGCCAGGAAATATAGTTTTAGATTCTTGTGAGAGAAGCTTAAATAAGCATAGACATGTCTGTGAAAACTACTCAGACAACTGTGCATATTTCCCTGCCAAAAGATGGGCTCTGCTATTCATATGATAATTACATGGCAATTCCGTACATTTCTTCAGTCTGTGTTTGAAGGCTGTGAGGGACTCTGCTGTTCAAACAGTCAGTGGGAGTTTGTTCCAGCACCTCAGTGCAAAGACAGAGAAAAGGTTTAAAACAGATTTATTCAAAATATAGATTTATGACACTCTTACTGTTTTGACACTGTTGTTGCTGAGTTTGTGCTGAACAAAAGCCTGTGTAACACTTTGGAAAAAAAAAATATTTAGATCAGACTCCAGGGGGTTAAAAAGAAAAACAATTAGCAAATGCCAGATGGAGGTAAGAATTTAAGAATTTGGCAGAATTTAAGATAATCACTAATATAAATGTTTAAAAAACATCTAATTATTATAAACGAAGAAGTTGTTTGATTATTTTACCTTAAGAATAAGCTGTTTATATCTACATTGGTCGCGGGTCAAACACCGACTGAGGCCGCCATGTTGCATCACCATGTTTCTACAGTAGTTTGAAAAGGACAAACGAGGCTAGCAAAAACCATGTTTTGTAATGACAAATTGGCCACTCAAATTCGATGGTGCTGTAGCTTTGTTTTACCGTTGGTTGACATAAAGCAGGAGAAGAAGAAGAAGAAATACACATATACCTCAATAAAACCTCAAGAAGAAGGAATACACAGAGGAGAAGCAAGAAGAAAGGTTTTTTGGTTTATTGGTTAAGATGGCGGAACATTCTTATGCTCGTCAAGAAGAAAAAAAACAACTTCAATCGTCAAAGAAAAGAAAACATGATGAGACCAAAAGACGTCGGGACAGACAGCGACAAAAAACCCGGGTAAACATCGGTGTTGCCTTTCCTAGATAGAAACAGCTAATGAGGGACAAAAGTTTTCAAAGTGATACCAAAGCAGTGTGCTCTCTCATACAGCCTCAAATGGTGCTCAACCGCTAGGAGGCCATCAATAGTCAAGGTAAGCAAATCCTCACAGAAGCACGGGAGCATGACGCCTAGAATTCCACATAACTTTATTAGAAGCTTACGTATCGGCTGAAGTGCCTTCTTCAGAGCATGGCAAACTTACCTTGACTAGAGAAAAATGTGTATCCTGCCAGCATTATCTGTCTACAGTGATGCAGTTTGTTGCGTTTACTTTGTTACATTATCTTGTGTTTGTACAGAAAACAGCTAATGTTTACAATAGCACTACTGAAGTGCAGAAAATATGTTTCGTCTGCATTGTAACTATGATAATTTTACATAACCTCCTCAGTACAGAGACAGGACACTTTAAAAACAAATGATATTTTGTAATGAAATATGTTCATTGCAGCCATTTAAATGGAATAATACAAAAAAAAAGTGCATGGAGACTGTAAGATATTCACTGTCCAGTATACTGGACGTTTGGAATTAAGGGCATGAAATCATTACATTACATCATTACATACTGATATGAACAAATATTAACATTTAACAGTACATTTCTACTATTTTATTATATAATAATAATAATAATAATAATAATAATAATAATAATAATAATAATAATAAAATAATAATACAATTTTTTTTTCTATTATTTAACAATTCAAGCACCTCTTGTACTGTCAGCCCTAAACAGACATGAGAAGGTGAGCATAGCATTGAAAAATGTAAAAAATATAGAGGAATACCAATGGTTTTAAGACATGTGTATTTGCGATACATAGCATGCTTAACGCAGCATTCGGTAGTCTAACTCTAAATGTCCAGATGGCTGGACATAAATGTTTCACATGAAATTTAAGACTTTGCAAATAACTTCCCATTGTTAATATCATTATTTTTTGTATCCTTAAACTTCTAGAATAACATATATACCAATACATTTCAGTTATCTATTTCGGATAATTAAGTAAAACTTTTGTTTTGCTCGGTCACGGAGGCAAGGAGCGTCTTTCTCTGCAGCTGCCATTTCAGGGCGTTTTTTCAGCAACCTATCAAAACAACCTAAACGTCCTTGTCCAACCAATAGAAAGCCAGAGTTGGGAATGAACATATAAAAGTGGGTGGGACAACGTAAAGCTGGTTGTTAAGTTTAAAAACCAGAAAAATAATGTCCAGCATTCTGAACGTTTGGAACGAGGAGGATATTACATTTCCTAAATTTCTAATTAAAATTAATCTTACCACTTGACATGTCACTAACTCTAAAGCTGCTATTAGACATCGCGTTTGGGAGTATCAAAGATTTATGATACCTGACGGGCACCATAGAGACTCCTTCGTGTTTGGAAGGGGGGGGTTGTGGAAAGAGTTTTCAGTTGGTTGCAGTATAGAAACTAAACCACTAGATGTCGCTGGAAACTACATACTGTGCCTTTAAATGTTTTTATTATAATGTTCATAAGACTACGTGACACCTGTACATAAGCTAATAAGTAACTTGAAAACTGACATAGTATACATGATCAAATCCGCAAATGCTGGTAGAAGGTTGGGGTAAGACAAGGTCACTGCTTTTTAGCTCAGTTTTGGTGTCTCCCACAAGTTGCTGACATGAGCTTTTAAACTTTATCACTGCTGTTTACTCTCCACCAGAAGTTTAGCACATCATGAAATATAGGAATAGGTTTGTCCACAAACAAATCGTCATCAGCGTTGAAACGACTTTCTTCTGAAGTAAAAATATTAGTAGAATGGACGTATTCAGTTTATTAGACTCCAAATAATAGAGCAATAGTGTACATACAGTATGTATATACATTCACATACATTACATTAATAGTAATACTATAGTAATTTCTATAGGATTTATTTATTATATATATTCATTTTTTGTCTGTGTACATTGTGCAACATAACTGTAACAGCTTTGAACTGTAAACCTCAAAAACACCTTTTATATGGCCAAACCAACTGGGTAGTCATATGCTTATCTATGTAATTACTATAAGATACTACACACACATTAAGACATTACTACAGATATATTAGGCATATACACTTATATAGTGTAATCTATCATTAGACAATCTTTGATAGATTAGCATTGTATAAGACTATAGAATCTAGTCAGTTTGACAAATAATACAAAAGAAAATAAATAATTGTCCATGTTTTTGTAGTTAGACTGGAACATTTGCATAGAAGACGAGACATATGACTATGATTCTTTACACATTACACAATATGATGAGGGCATATCTGCTTAGGAAAGCATTGTGTGCATTGTGTGCTTTGCTTAGGGGTCAGCTTAGGTGAACACACAACAACACACACACATAAGTAAGGGTTTGGAGACAGGCGTGTGTAACATGCGTGTGGTCGTGTGTAGGAGGCTGTGCTGCAGGGCACTAAAGCTTCTCCATACCTCCATCTGCTGATTTCCTTCAGAGTCTGCTACCCACCTGAGCCCAGTCTGCACGCGCGCACACACACACACACACACACACTCACACACACACATATGCACATACATGGTTCTGAGATCTAGGACACATGATCGAAAAACCAATGCAAAGAACAGCAAGAGAGAGGCTTAATATGAATTGATGAGAGCATGTCGAACAGGCTTACTGTATGCAATGCAACAGAGCATTTCATTACAGACATGTGTTCTCGCTGTGAAGCAATGATGGTGATTAAGATTTAAAATATGTACTTATTATATTATCCTTATACCATTTTTGAATGCACTTTTTGACAAAAAGTTTTGATTTTTTTTAGACTTATATCCACACAGTAAATATACCAGTGTTAAATCAACACTATTAGAGTTAAATTAATACTGATAGTGTTTCATTTTGACACCCTCAGTGTTAATTTAACTCTAATAGTGTTGATTTAACACTGGCATATTTACTGTGCAGTTTGATCATCTGTGCGTTTAACCATGATTTAACCATGCTCCGCCCACAAATGCACTGTGAATGCTAACATCCTATACAAACTAGTCAGAAATTAGAACACAAAAACTATACCTTGAGTCAAAAATTATCTGCACTTTAGTTATATTAAAACTGTCTCCATAGTCACTGCTGTGCAGGTCTGAATATGTTACATCAGTTCATTTATGACTGCAGTGCAATAAAAAAATGCCCATCCCACTTACGATTCACATGAAAGAAGACTCCTAATGTTACATTCATCTCCAAATATTATATAACTGAAACTGTAAGTCAGTCTACATAACATCAGCCACAGTTTACAAATAAAATTATATATTGTAATACTGTTACAAGAGAAGCAAAGTTTTGTTGTATATGTCACAGTCTTTTCCCACCATAAACTAGACCAGCACTAGACAAACACTAGCCTGTGCTTGTTTTAATAAAATCTCAGGTGCAGTTTCTCATTAGGGGGAATGGTACATGTGCAAGCATTCTGTAAAACTTGCAACAGCTGCTGAGAATGAATGCATTTGTGAACAGAGCATAGACTCAAGCATTTGCAACAGTTAAGGTTGTCATGTGTGTCTTTGTTATAGAGGCTCATTGTGTTTGCACGGGCTGATTGCAGAGACTGACTTGTCGGCTAGGTGCCCATCTAATTCACTTACTCTGGCAATGGGCATCATGCCCGTCCTGTCTGAAGACACCCTGTCTGTTTATGAGCTCAAACTGATGCTGTTTTGCTACTGCACCTCTTTAGATGCCAGCCTGTGTTTAGCACCTCTGCAGCTTCAGGCACAATGAGTGTTTTATTGACTACAGACAGTTTGCTTCAGTGCCTGTCTCATAAATGCTTTTTTAAAGGCATAATTGCATGTTTCTCCTTTCAGTGGTTCTTTTTATTGAAGATGTTGTTTGTCTGTGCTCCAAAATGATTTAATTAATATTCATTCTGATAGAAACTTCCAGCTGTTCACTAGTAGCATAGTTACTATTTAGTTAAATTGGTAGTGTAGCAGAGGTACAGGTATGCTTAAGAAGCACCTATGACTGCCACTTTTGCAACCATAACACATCTTCTAAGAAATTCTAAGAGTTTCCTGGTTTTAAATGCACTGATACTGATATCGAAAGTGCACTGGAAGCCCATATGTAATACAATACCACTAAAGATCTGGTAATTTCAGAGTCAATAAAGGGAAATATTCCAACCCTGTTAGTCACACACATGTGGAATATAATACAAAACCTACACTGTAAAAAATACTGTAGAATTTACAGTAAATAACTGTGAAAAGCGCATTATTTACTGTAAAATGTTGTTAATTACTATAATTACCATATACCAAATTACACTTTGTACCTGTATTTAAATTACAACTCGTTATGACATTTATGGCAGTTTTTTTTTCACTGTACTGTTTTGTGGACTAATGTTCATCAAACAATCTATCAGTACACACAGACACACACACACACACACACACACACACATATATATATATATATAATATGTGTATGAGATACAATGTATTGAAACATTATGCCGGTATTGCAGGCTGTATGAGCCACTCTGGATGTCTGGATGTTGTGCCCAATGTGTTTCCTGCTGTGTGGGCAGTAGGAGCCTGCAGGCTTTGGTGGGCACATGGTGGCATGTCTGTAGAGCAGACAGGATCATTGATATTCTGTGAGCCGTCTTGCTAGAGTTGCAGAAGCAGCAGCAGGCAGCCTCCCCACAGCCCAGCCCAGCCTAGCACACGCGTAACAATAGAGCTCATCAGAGAGCCATTACCAGCAGGGCTTAGTTATATACAGACAAACACACACTCACTCTCTCTCCCTCTTTTCACACACACACACTGGCAGAACAGACACATACACACCTCTCAGCAGCATTCACATGCAGGGGCCTGCTAAGACCAACCTAAGCGCTCATTTTTAACACATTCATCCCTCAATAATCCTTTAATGCTGATTGGTCTTCAACTTCATGAAAGCTGTTCAAGTAAAGAGGTTTTTCATGTCCTTACATTAAAGAACTGAGGAATAGAGGAGAGTGAGGCACAAACTGATCTGGGATGAAATGTAATGAAAGATTTTGAAAGCTAAACAAGTCCAAGGATGTGCTTTTGATCATTTGCTCATATTCCCATCAGGGCGTGCCTAGGCCCTGGCTACAGGGTTATAGCCTCTGGTCTTTTCTCATTAGGCCCAGGTTTATTCTAAATACTACATTTGAATCATGAACCAATGAAGCATTCTCCTGTCCACAAGTTACTCACTAGAAACCATACCTTTATTTGTGGGCTCTTCTGCATTGTGAATGAAAAAATAAAGAGTAGATCATATAATTCAGTATTTGCTATTGCATAGCAAACAACATTGGGCTTCAAATGCATTAAAAGGCATCAGGATGATCAGAGACCCTGTTCTCAAGTCATACCAGAAGTCCTCAGTTCCAGATGATGATTAAAATTGATATAGATGATGTTTACAATGGTTAACTTGTTGTCAGACAACAGTGAGGCTTGTGGGGTCCCCTCGGCCAGTGACTGGACCTCTAAATTTCCCAAATTTCAAAAATTATTATATTTGCACTAATTGAGATTTGGTTATATTATAATTATATTAGTTTTATATAGGTCTTCCAAAATTCTCAATGACTTTCTCAGTGACTGATTGTATCCATCCGTCTTCTTGCTGGGTGCCGTGTTCCTCTTTTACCTTCACATTGCAGTTATATTGCTAAATATCACAGTTGCAGTATTGAAATGCTTTATTTTCATGTGATGCTTTTTTAACCAGATTTGTTTGTTGGAAAATATTAATGGCTCAATTCATCCAAAAAAAGTGTAATTGGGCACGATAATCAGTATTGTATCATGTGGCACGGTGGCTTAGTGGTTTGCACGTTCGCCTCTCAGCGCTGAGGTCTTGGGTTCGAGTCCGCATCTGAGCGGAGTTTCCATGTTCTCCCCGTGTCCGCGTGGGTTTCCTCCGGGGACTCCGGTTTCCTCCCACAGTCCAAAAACATGGATATCAGGTGGATTGGATACTCTAAAATTACCCTGGTGTCTATGAATGAATGTATGTATGTATGCCCAGATATGGTTGGCACTCTGTCCTGGGTGATCCCCCTAGTGCTCGATGCAGTCCTCCAGGTGGACGGTCGCTTCCGGTTGAGAGTATGCTGTGCGCGACTGGCTGCCGCTTCTCACCGGAGTGTGTATGAAGTGTGTTGATTGTAAAGCGTCCTTGGGTGTCTAGAAAGGCGCTATATAAGTGTAATGTGTATGTATGTATGTATGTCAATATAACAATTAAGGAAGCATAGATTGGTGCAGTACCATCTCATAGCCAAGCTAAAGTCTCCTGTTGTGAATATTAGCACTTCTGAATGGATGAGATTTGAGATCTGTGTACAGCACAGAGCGGTGGATCCTGCTTTGAGTTCCTCCCAACTGAACAAAGCTCCCGGCTGACTCTACTGTTTATAGCTCCTGGCATATGTTTCCATGGATGACACGTTTCGCTTATTAGATATGTTTATCCAGAGGTTGTGATTTATGGTTGCCAAGAAACAATCAAATCCCAAACCTGAGTAAAAATCTTCCCTTTCCCCATAAAAGGAAAAGCTCAAACTAGCTTCATCTGCCACCAGCTCATACAGCGTGTGCATTATGCGGCGGTCCTTTTACCTTAAAAATGTGCATACAACATTTAAAAAATGTGTTTCTTTAAAGAACCATCCATTGAAAGAAGATTTTTTTTTCTGTGGCATTTTGACTTTTGTAATATAAGATGATTTCAGAATTTTAGAGCTCCTGGACACTTAAAATTGTTCTTAGCTTGGTACAGAACCTAGACTTTACATGGCTTTACATTAAGTGTTTCTTTTTTTCTTTTAAAAGGTTCTTCACATGCTTTTCTAGCTGTTATGATACATTTATGGTGACTCTTAAACGATCCATTCATTGCAAGGTTCTTAAAGGAAGTAAACGCTGTTTTTCTATGCAACATTTTTTTTGCCATCTTTATTTTTAAGAGTAGACATGATGTATTGGTGTGTACTGTATCAATAACTAGTTGTCTAGAATTGCTTAATTTTTAAGAGGCTAAGCCATTTTTAGGGCAGGTCAATTAGAGCAGCGTTGCTCTCTGTTGTTCTCCATGCTGCGGGTGGTTCTTGCAGCATTTGATGAGTTTGATGGATGTCTGGTGTGTACAGTATTAAATATAAATCAGTCCCATTGCTCACTGCTTGCTTTCTAGCTCTTTACTCTGTCCTCTATCACTCTGCCTCTCTCTCTCTCTCTCTTTCTCTCTCCCTCTCCCTCCCTCTCTCACTGTTCTCTGTTGTTTTTCTGAGGCTCAGGCCGTCGCTTTTCCCTGTTCTCTGAGGATCATCAATACAAAACTGATTTGAGCGCAGCTCGGTGGAATAATAAGGCTTTCAGCACCCCAGCCCGTCACTTGGCTCATAATTAAGGGCCTGACGCCCGCATTTGATGGCAAATGAAAGAAAATGGCCTCGCTCTCCCATTCCGCCGCCTGATTGCTGCCTGGCATTTCTCACCTGAATTTCCCCAGCCGTCCTTGCATTGTGAGGGCGATTACTAGAGTGTGGGGTAATTGCACTGCGGGCGGATGGCATTTCCACCTAAAGTCTCTCACGCTCTGCCTCCCAGGAGACACAAAGCTGTGTGTTTGTTTGGAGGTTGAAGGGGGAGAGTCCTTACAGTCATGATAGTCTGCAGCACACTCCCATTCCAAATACACACTGCAAGGAGAAACTGTATACAAGGTTTGACCGGAGCAGTTTTGTATGCTCTTTTAATTCTAGATCAGCGCTTAGAGGATCTCATTAATGTGTATTTTTATAGGTGGTCAGTTCAATGATATCAATATTTGATATTTTAGAGGATATCATTTTTGTTTATTGACTTTTTTTCATTGTAGTTGGTCAGTATTGTGTTTCAGAGAATTTCATTTGGCCATTTCTTCCAGTCATACATGGTCACTTTTTGTGTTTGAGAGCATATTATCAATCAATATCAATGCTCAACATTAACAACGGTGTTTAGTGTCTGATAGGATAAGGTTTTGTGTATTTATCTAATTCTATGTGGTCAGAATTAGAAATTGAGATTTAGAAGTTGAAATTTTACTTTTACTTTTTAGTTTGGCAAAGCCATAATACAGCCGCTTAGCTTTGTGTTTGTGCTCCTTCATACATATTCAGACATTATTGTCTTTTGTCATTTTTTGGTCTTTTTTTAGTCCTTGTCATATACTTGTACAAATATATAACAATAATCAATTAAACTCATTTTATTCAACCTAATGATGTCAAATCAACTTATTAAAATACAGACTTTCATTCCTGAAAAACTACAATACTTATTTTGGGAAATAGTTTAGCTACTTTATAATGATTTATGTAAATGAAGAACCATGTTCGGCATTCGGCCGAATGTTTCAATAGAAGGGGTGTAAAATATCTTGATGCATTTTAAAGCTGTCTGTTCAATTGAACAAATGTTGGAGTGTTGAGTATACAAGTACATACTATATATCCAAAAGTTTGTGGACAGCCCTAATGAATCCATTCAGCTCATTTACGTTGCAGCCATTGCTCACATTGATGCACTCACACAGCTTGTTTAGTCCCTGTAGATGAGTATTGACAATAGAATAGGACTCTTTGAAGCAAATAAACATGAGCCTATTGACACCATATCTAATGCCAGGTGTGGGCTAGAGGGGTATGGATCCCCCCCCCCCCCCCAGGACTGAGCTGTGGAGCAGTGGAACTGTCTTCACTGGAATGACGGCGCTCCATCCAATACTTTTGGGATGATTTGGAGAGTTGTGGTGGTAATCATGCATCCTGCCCTCACTAATACTCTTGTGACTGAATGAAGGCACAGCATTAGTCCTCCCAGCAATGCTCCACAATCTAGTAGAATACCTCCACTGGATGGTAGAAACACTTACTCAAACAAAAGCAACAACTTATTTCTTTCAATTATGAACCAGGAAGTTGGGTTCCAGCTTCAGATTATTTCTGCTGAAGCCAATCAGAACTCCAAATGGTCAGAGTTCCCTCCCCTTGCCATAATATGTGGCATGAAACATACAATTATTTTTGAGGAAACAATGAGTGAGCAAGCATCCCAATGCTTTGCACAAATATATCAATTTTGTCAATTAGATAGTAGCTTCAGTTTTTTTTATCTACTATTTATTTTTACTCTGAAAAAAAAAATTATTCAACAACTTGAAAGACAACTTGAGATTTCATAATGCAAATGCATTCACATTGAGGCAATGTAAAAAATAAGGAATTTTGTGGTGTGTGTGTGTGTTATTGTGTGTTGTGTGCAGCACCTTGGTAATGAGCTGGGAGAGTGTGACCCTGCTGCAGTCAGATCAATTTCCCATCTCTGAGCCCCCGAGCTCTCTCGCCTTCTCAGAGTGAGAAGGGGCAGCCGTGGCAGAGAGGGCAGAGAGGGTAAGGGTGCATTGGGGGGTGGGGTAGGGGGGGGTGCTCTGATCCAGCAGGGTGGGACAAGAATGTGACAGACAGCTTCAGTTAGGCCCCTCTGGTACAGTCCAGTCCCGTCTCCCACAGTAACACAGGCTCTGGCATTCCGTAAATGAGTAATGACACCGTGGTCCCGCGGCATGACAGGTCAATGATCACCTCAGCTGCAGCATTCCGGCACACGGGGGAGGCTGGAGGGAAAAGGGGCGAGAGAGGGGATTTGTGAAGGGAAAATGTGGATGAGAAAGGGATGAGCGCTGGCTTAAGGTAACAGAGGAAGACCTCGCTCACTGATAGTATAAAAACAAAATATAGGTCAGGCAGCCCGAGCCGCTCTGAGACACGCCAAGAATTGCCGAGAGAAAATTAGGCCACTAAAGTGTATTATAAATTGCATGTGGGATTATTTAAGACGGTGGCATTCAGATGTGAGTGCTTGAACGCACTGATGTGTTCATGTATCACCATTACCTTGCTACAGGTGATCTGTAACATCAGTGTTTAAGATTTACAATTAGACTATCAGAGTCTAAATCTATGTTTTCAGACTTTCTTTTTTTTAAAGAATTAGGTAAAATATTGAAAGTTTTGAAATATATCATTCACTCCTCAATCCATATATGGTATCCGAGCTCATTACTTTTGTGACATCACAAAAATCAACACATTTATAGACACCTGCACATACAGCCTACAGCTGTTTAGCCCCACCCATTCAAGTTGAAACTTTAAAGGGGTGTTTCCGCCCATACTGCTTTTTAAATATTCATAGAAATGAGATCATATCCATCTTAAGGCATAGTGGCAAAAATATCTATTTAATTCTAGAGAGGTCAAAAAATGGCCATATAAAAATGAATTCCAGATGTTTTGGCACATAAAACTTCTCTAATGCTATTTGTGGACTTTATAAACTCTTATATAAAAGGAAAAGATAACTATTCCCACATGTATTACTGGAATTTCACACTTTCACAGTATATTTGTAGTATATACTGTGTAGTATCACAGTATCATAGTACCTGCTCCTTTAAAACTGGAATATTGGTAGTTAATGTTGTGTATGTCTCAATACAGGCTGGATTTCTTTTGGCTGTGGATGAAGCTTAGAGTGCTGCATTTGTACCACAGGGAAGCTATGCTGATGTTTAATGCATGGCTCTATGCATGTGCTAAAGAGGACTCTGTCTCTCTCTCTCTCTCTCTTCCTCTCTCTCTCTCTCTCTCTCTCTCTCTCTCTCTCTCTCTCCGCCTGGCCTTGGCACTGGAGCGAGCAGCCCACTCACTAAGCAGAATTAATGCCTTCTCCGAGAGCTGCATACTAAAGCACAGACAATCAGCTCCACAGACTATATAGGGCAGATACAGAGCTTCCTCCTGCGTTCTCTTTCTCTAACCCCTCTCTACAGTGCTGGGCGATACTCCTAAAAATCAATATCATGATATTAGTATCACAGAAACACCACAATTTGGCTGTAAAGTGACTAGAATCAAACTCTGGTATAAAAATTCATGATTGATGCTCAACTATTTATTTCTTTATCAAATAAAGCCATAAGCAGTGAAGTTTTTGTAATATGTCAATACAGCTAAAGCTAAAAAATCAACATTATTGAGTGACATCAGTACTAGCATACTTTAAGAAATTATATAGAGGGTATGTTACATATGGATGTGAAACCTGGACACTGAAGAAAGAGGACGAAAGACGTATTCAGGCTTTTGAGAACAAGTGCATCAGGAAGTTGCTGAAGATCTCATGGATGAAGATGATGACCACTGAACAAGTCTATGAGATGCTAGAACTCAAAAGGAGTTACTGATGCACGTTAAATCCCACAAGTTACATTACTTTGGTCATGTGATGAGGCAGCACATGAGATCACTGAAGGAAGTGTTATGACTGGACTTGTGGAGGGAGTCCAAAGACGTGGAAGACCAAGAATAACCTGGATGGATAACATCAAGACATGGACTGGATTATCAGGTGCTAGCTTGCTACAAGCAACCAGAGACAGATGGCATTGGAGAGAAGTGACTCGTCTGTGCAGCCTACCATCACGAAGCGATGATGTTGTGTGACATGACATGTGACATGACATGTGATGTCACTGTTGGCAAGAGTCACTGTGGTTATTCTAACTGAGTGGCCGAAAGACTGAGTGGCAGCATTAGGGTTCAGTGTGAATGCCACAAACACACAAGAAAGTAATCTGCCTATAAAGAGAAATAAATGGATCACTGCAATGCAAAGAAACTGTACATGTCTTTTGTGCAGCTATCCAGTGTTGCATTGTGGGCTCATTCATTCTCTGACTGTATTTTACCTACTCAAATATAGCTAGAACGTTACTGAGTATTAGTTACCAACAGCTGGCCTTTCTACCTTAGCATTTCCAAATAAAAGTCATAATAATAACTCAAATATTTGAACAACCACAATCCACTGGTGTCCGCATGACTTTCATTTCACCAACAAATATTGCCTTGAAGGATGACCAAATATCAAAGCTTTTATATCCCATCAGGCTTTGCTTGATGTTTTTCCCCACCATCAAAATCAAGCACATTTAATATCAGAAACCTGATTTCTGGCTACATGTTGATGTTCCTGGACCACTGGTTCATTGGTAAACCTCACAAATCAGTGTCAAGACCAAACGTCATTTCTGGTTTTGCCATACTGGAGAATGTTTTGCCGCTTAGAGAGCATATTGGGCAAAGAAATTTTGTATATACCCTCTATATTCCGTAGCAGCACCTATTCGAGACCCTGCAACAGTGCCACCCCCCCTCCCCAAATCAGACCCCAATCACATCTATGAACAGCCTAATGCTCATCCTCAATTCCAGCCACTGTCTGATTGTTTAACTACTGGAAGAAGGGCAGGGTGGCGTTTCCATGCTAGTGCCAGTGTTGTGTCTAGTTAGGAAGCTTGCTGTGTTTTTTTCTGCGAAATTGTGCTTAGCTTTCTTATCCCGACAACAAAGGATGTGACAGAAAGCGTGCGAGAGGCAGCATCAGAGGAGCGAGCAACAACAGAACTAAAAGAGGGTGAAATCCTGGTGAGAAAATTCAGTGAGTGCTGGAATTCAGATGCATCATTTATCTCTTCCAGCCAGCACACACACATACAACCCAGTCAACCTCATAAAAGCAGGCATTGACTGTGGTGTGTGGGATTGTGAGGCGGCTGAGGCTGATTGCAGACTATTAGTAGAGGGAGGAGGCATGTCTGTTTGTGCGTACGTGCTTGTTTTTGTGCATTTGCAGGACAAAAATACCTTGTTTATAGTCCTATTTGGATGGGATTAGTTTATCAGGAGGGACGTCTGTAATAAAACATTTTACATGACTTCTCAATGATAAAACTCAACATTAAAATGATTGCAGGATGAACAAGTTTCCAGGGGGTTCTATTTTTTATGAATCTGAATGTGTGACGTGATAAGATGATCACACTTATTTATTCACTTATACAAGTTATGTTTATTCTCCTTTTTATCCTTAAGACACATATTGATCCCATTTTCAGTGTGAATATAAGCTGGTATGTTTAGTTGTGAGCCTCCCATCATATTTGTCTGTTTATGTGCGCCATGTGTCCTTGTTTATGTCCACGTCGTCCTGCCCCTGGCATGCCATTTGTTATTGTTTACACTTGTATTCTCTGATTGCTTTGTATGTTCCCTTGTGTGTCTTGATCTTTGCGGTCACTGTTGTTGTCACACTTCAGTTTAGGTTCATAGTCAAAGTTGTCATTCAAGAGTTATGTTAATAAACTAGATGTTGCATGCAGGCAGATACAGGTGTGACATATAGTTTCAGTGTGACAACAACAACTGACAGATTGAGACACATGAGAGAACATATAAACCAAACAATATAATCAGACAAGATGAGGCACATGCGCTGAAAGAGACACAGGTGTAAATAATGACAAAGGGCGTTGTCAGGGGCAGGGAAAGACATCACATGAATGTAAACAGACACACGGATATGACAGGAGGCTCATAATAGTTATTTAAGGATCTTCTTTATTAAGCCTCGCTTTTCTCATCCATTTACGTTTCTCCACATGATGCTCTCCCAGGCAGAGATTAGACACCAAGTATACCAAGTAGATTATTGAGTGACTCTTCAAAAGCATTTTTATTTTTTGGTTTTCAATAGGTGACCTAATATGGCTAGTAGGACTAAAATGATCAGACAAGTGGTGAATTAGCTAAAACAAAACAGTATGTGTCACATGTATATAGGAGGCGGATGCAGTGTGGGTCTTGACAAAGCTTTATTTACAAACCAAACTCAAAACTATGAATAAACTCAAATTATAACTGTGGTAACTTGACAATAGCAATAGCATGAAGACAAAACAGGTTGACAAGACATAAAAAGGGGGATAATGAAACAATGACGGACGAGGACTGTGAGACACGAGGGAGCCTTTAAACCAAACATAATCAGAGCAGGGATGATGGTCCAGGGCTGTGCGATGACAACATGTAGCCAATGATGAAACAGGGCATGCCATGACTATGGTGGAGACAACAGAACATAAACAAAGAGCACATGGACACAAGACTGAGGAAGGAGACTGTGGCGGGAGGTTTCACAATATGTAATTCAGTCAATTTTTTTCTTAGAGGATCAATGGGAAAAACACTGTCATGGTGCATCTAAACATAAAACAGGAGCTCCTGTAAAAGAAGAAATTACCTGAGAACCCAGTTTAATGTACATTTAGTTGAATTCAAAAAACGGTTCATGTGTAAAAAGCATGGTTAACCTATAAAAACATGTTCCTATTGTTTACTCAAAGGACCCAGGGTTAGGCTTTAAAAAGTCCTATACATATATATTAGATATGGGACATAATAGGATCCGATGTCCTGACATTTTATGAAAACGGCTGTGTGGGTGTTGGGGTCGTGGTGGCGCTAAGGCTGGGCGAAGAAACTGTATTACTCTGATTATAAGCACAGTGTCAAGTTCCTGAGAGGGCCTTCATTTTTCTCTCCACACTCCACTGCAGCATCATTAACACCTCATCTTCATCTCACTGCTCTCTCCCTCCACCAGGCTAGTTCTAATTAGCATCTGCGAATGTAGGAGACTGACGCACGCTCGAAAAGCAGCGATCCAAAAAAAAAAAATAACTCACATTTCTTTTTCTATAAAGCTCTGAGATAGAGCTCAATCTTTCCTGTCAGTAAATGCATAGCATGTTGTCAGTATACACATTTCACAATGCAAAATATTCCAATATTTCTATCAGACAATGTATTTTTTTGCAGTTGCAATATTGTGGCAACAATAACTATATACATGTAATATATATAACAGTATAGTATATACTTTACGTAGTATGTACGAACCGTATATCACTTTGTAGTTCTAAAACTACAGACGGTAGTCCATCTATTTCTCTGTGTACTTTGTTATCCTTTATTCACCCTGTTCTTCAATGATCAGGACATCCACAGGGCCACCACAGAGCAGGTATTATTTGCTGAATTATTCTCAGCAGTGCATTGACACTGATGTGGTGGTGGTGGCATGTTATTGTGTGTTACTGGTACGAGTGGATCAGGTACAGCAGAATTGCTGGTGATTATAAACACTATGTTAACTCACTGTCCACTCGATTTGATACAGATGCTTTGTTGGTCCACCTTGTAGATGTTACGTCAGAGACAGTAGATCTGTTGCTGTACACATTGTCTTGACCATCTCTTAGTCTTTCACTAGTGGTCACGGGTAGATAATATTTTCTCTGTGACACTGAGGGGTTTGTCATATCCACTCCAATCCGAGCAGCACACAGTAACACACCACCACCCAGGGGTGTAGCACCAAATTCTGGGCTCTATGCACAAGCATTGCCCAGCATCCCCTCCTATTATTAAATATTATTTCCTTTAATATTTAAATTAAAATACAATACCAGACTCCACAAGGGCTCTCCCCCGACTTGGGACCCTGGTAACTCAGTCCCACTTTTTACCCAACTACAACACCCCTGGCACCACCACATCAGTGTCACTGCAGTGCTGAGAATGATCCACCACCCATATAATACCTGCAATGTAGTGGCCTTGTGGGTGACTATTGAAAGGAGGCTAATGCGCAGAGTAACCAATGGACTACAGTGTGTAATTGCACTAAAAACTGCACCTATAAGTGGAGCTGATATATGAGTGTAGAAAGAGTGTATATATGTGTGTGTGTGTGTGTGTGTGTGTGTGTGTGTGTGTGTGTGTGTGTGTGTGTGTGTGAGAGAGAGAGAGAGAGAGAGAGAGAGAGAGAGAGAGAGAGAGAGAGAGAAAACGAGAATGAGAATGAGAACATTTTATTCTAGCTGAGGGAATGTGGATAGATGTGGCATAAAATATAATATATACATAATATTATGCATACAAACAATACATCTTTATAGCTTTAAGGTCATTAAAATGAAGTACATGGAAATGTTCTTATTTACTTATTGTGTTCCACCAGTTCCCTCATCTGCCTTAGTCATGTAGCACACTAAATCTTTTTGCAACCATTTTGTTTTCTGCAGTCTGTTATTCCGTCATCATGTACCATATTCTGCTGCTATATTTCTGCTACAGCAAAGCATAACAGGTGACTGAACAGGTGGCAATGACTTTACTTTTTTAATTATAATATAGCCTTAAGAGACAAGAAAAGAAAAATTTATGAAAGAAAAAAGAATGCAAGTAAAAGCAGAGATTTGGTTTTTAGATTTTAGGTTATATATGACTGTTCTTATAGCTAATATATGTAATGACTGAATTTGAAGGACAAACCTTTGATCAATATACTATTCTAATAATATTTTACATTCATCAAAATGCAATTTATTTTCATTTTATTGTGCATTAATTTTAAACTAAGAATTATTAGTGGATATTTTATTTCCAATCATAAACTTTGTACATACACAGATCGGAAGGTTACACATTAAGCAACAATATGGCACTTTAAAACTCTCTGGAGTCGACGCTCCCACCAGTGGGAATTCTGGAAATTCTGCAAAATAACTTACTATAACTCTGCAAGCTTTTATCCTAGAAACAAAATTAAACATACACTGGAGACCTTAAAGGGTCTACTTTTCAAATTTGATGCCCATTGATGTGATCTGCCATTCAAATGATAACATATATAATGAAAATGGCCATTTGGTCTCTATAAACTAAGAGCACTCACATGAACAAAGGCCTCTCACCTCATACCTATCTCATGTATATTCAATCTAAGAACCACTGAATGAGAGAAACATCTCACATTTGTTAAGAAATAAAACCACATACAATTTCTAAAACTGTAATGACCTGATGATGTAGCCAACACCTCTGTTTATTCTGTTCTGAGCTCAAAAGTCTTGGCTAGAATTGATTAGAGTGTGTTTTTTTCACAATATATCAACACATCTGAAAATAGGTTTTTGGAAAGTCTATGTTTAGAGCAGATTTAATCAAAATATAGATTTATGACACTTTTACTGTTTTGACATTGTTGTTGCTGAGTTTGTGCTGAACAAAAGCCTGTGTAACACTTTGGAAAAATAATTTTAAATGGGTATAATTTGTGAAAAGTCAAGGCATGTCAGACTACATCAGAATGTCTGAAAACCTCCTCAGACTCCAGAGGGTTAAGAGTATGATATGTGAATCTTAAGCACAAACTTAGTATAGACATCAACTGACTAATGCTGGAATCAGTTGAAGCTGTATAAATAATCTCACAGCATTAATGTACATTGAATATGAAATGAATCGCATTTCCTCCCTCTCAATCGCTGCTTATTGCTCTCTGAAATAGAGCTGGCAAAAGGAGCAATTAGCTGAATCTATCATATTCTACAGGAAGAGAGAACAAATATAGCTAATGAAGCATGCAAGCGGTCGGGATTTTACCCTGTACTTTTTAAGGTTCACGATGAGGGTGTGTGTAAGGATGTGTGTAGTTATATGTGTGTAGGTGTAGGTATGTGTTCTTGTTTTTGTACATTTTCAAGACAAAATGTCCTGGATTTTATGGAAAATCTGAGGAAAACAGTGAGATTAAGGTAAAGATTAGCTTTGGAAAATTGTTTCAGCATTGTTACATATTTTCACTGTTGTGATAACTTTTTCCTTTACTCCTTTATAAAGTTACTGTGCCATCAATCATTACACACACATTTCCTTCTCCTGTAAAGTTGTCATTTTAGAAAACAAAACTATTCATATGTATTGCAAAGGGGACATTATTATTATATACCTACTTACACACAGCATATAGTATACATGGGGTATGTTATTAATACATGTAGGCAATAAAATATGCATTATATGTATTATTTGATGTATTATAGACTTTGCTGCAAAAAAAAAAAAAAAAAAAAAAAAAAAAAAAAAAAAAATCAGTACACTTGGGAATCACAACATTATGCTTTGTGATATTGTATCGACAAACAGCATTAATTTTTAATTAATAGTTTACAAGCAAAGATTGTTAGAATGCAGAAATTCAGGTACTGTAAGCACGCTCTGTTTACAGTTTAAAAATATATACATTTAAACAATCAGACTGTATTTTCTTGCTCTATAAAATATATTGAATAGCAACCTTTGTATCATAATACAAATTTAATCACCAGGTCAAAACACTTAATTATAAAAGAAAATTAAATGTTCTTGTTTATTTAATGGCATACTTTGTTAGAAGTGGATGTCACTCAAATAAGAAATATCAGAATGGTGCATTATGATAAATACTACCTTTATTACAAAAATATTTTATATCCAAATTCTTACATACTGGAAATGATAGTATCTTTAAATGTCTGGCCACATGTCCTGATATTGTTTAAAGTCATCTGATTGTGTGTTTGTCAGTTTGGGTGAGTGGAATGTGAGCATATGTGAGTAGGAGCGGAGGAGAAACGTTGGCCAATATGGCACGCTTTACAGAGTAAATGTGATTTGCATGCAGATTTGCATTTCTAATTGCATGTATATTTTGGTGTGTTTCAGAAGATGAAATTGGAGGAGGAGTGGTGAACTCTTGGTGGGGGTTCTAATCTACCGTTTACCACCAAGAGCTGAGGATCAACACCAGGTCCAGACCAAAGAGCAATCAAATCTGCAATCATATCAGGTACTGTTATATACTTCTCTCAGTCTCTCTCTCCCTCTCTCTCTCTCTCTCTCTCTCCCTCCCTCTCTCTCTCTCTCTCTCTCTCTCTCTCTAGTCCCTCACTTTTGCAATCCATCTTTGTCTCACTCTCTTCCAATCTATGTCAATCTTTCCCTTGCGCTCTCTCTCTTTCTCTCTCTCTCTCTCTCTCTCTCTATTTCTCAGTCTCTCTCAATATCTCTCCCTGTCTCTGTATTTATTTCTCCCTCTGCCTCTCCCTCTGCCTCTCTCTCTGTCTCTCTTTCTCTGTGTTTATCTCTCTCTTTCTTTCTTTCTTTTTCTCGTTCTCTATATCTTTCTATCTCTCCCTCTCTCTCACTTTCTTGCAATGTGTGTCATTCTCTCTCTCTTCCTCCCTCTTTCTCTGTCTCTATCACGTTCTTGAAAACTTCTTTCTTTCTTTATCTCTCCCTCTCTCTGTTTTTCTCTGTCCCTCTACCACTCTTGAACATGTCTCTTTTCCATCTCTCACTATAGCTCCCTCTCTGTTTTCCCCATCTCTATCTTGTTCTCTTTCCATATATCTCTCTATTTCTCCTTCTTTCTCTGTCTTTCTCTTTTCATCTCTCTCTCTATCACTTTTTTATATCTTACAGTAAAGTCATTCATTAAAATGTTTGCTAGCATGTAAATACTACATTTGCATTATTGTATTGTCTGTTCACACTGCATGCAAACCTGAATCTAATGTTAGTTTAAGTGAAATAAGAGTCCTTAAAATCTAAACATGTAATGACCAACTACATATTCAGTGTTCTAATGACATTTTCACTGTGATTATATCACTGAGCAACTAAGCCTGCACTTGTTTGTTGCTGTTTCATGCATGCGTACCAGTAAAAGCTTGTAATGAGACAGATGTCTTGGGAAATTCTTTGACTAAATCCTCTTGCAGTATTCCTGTGGGAATTTTAAATGGACCTCATTATCTTAATTAATTCTTAAAAACGAGAGGTTAAATTTTAGTGACCCCCCTCCTTTTGCATATTTACTATCCCTCCTACTTTGTGATTATGCATCAGAACTCTTAATGATTCATTAGAACACTGATTTCAGCTATGTTAAGATTAAAATGCCTTAACAATTGTTTCTCTCCATATATACTGGGGCTCAAAAGTGTTGGGTTCACCAATTAAGCTGAGCATTTTCCACACGTTTATTTCAAAAGAAAATTATTTTTTTCTATTTGCTTCAGACTATAATAAAATACACAAATGCTGCTGGTCCTATAGCACTCTTCTATGTTGGAAAGGGGTGGTAGAACAGTGTCACAGCAGTTTTGGGTGACTCCAACAAGTTGACACCCAAAGCTTTAATACAGCTGTTCACTTTCAAATGGAAATTCAGCACAAATTTCACACAAGGCATCATGGGAGATAGAAATATTGTGGACATGTGTTCTAAGCTGGCATTTGTGCTATAGCACTTTTTTCATTAAAATAACTTTTGACTTTTTCAAACACATACTCTAGTTGACAAATGCTTGCACATATTTGACCCCACTTGGGAAAGTTGTTTGGTAACTTTTTGAGATATCATGTTGTTAAGTCTACCACTCACATTAGCGACTAAAATTAGCCGCTTGGTTTTATTTCTGTAAATAAAAGATAATAGTCTCAAATATATATTGTCGTACACGTTTTTTAATAAAAAATACTTAACATCACCAAAAAGGTTGTTTTTGTTTTCACCAAATTTGCTGATTTTACCCAAAAACTGGGTTTCCGTGACCCCTTTGGTCCTGATGTAGAACTACTTCTACCTTGGTGATACACAAGCTTTTTGGGTGTCATTTGGTTCCTGAACTATTTTTCTTTATTGTAAAAATGTGTTTGAGCTCATGTATTCATCCACCAAACGTAAACAGGTCAGATGTCTTCAGCTGATGTAAACAGGTGCGAGTGCACTGATTTGGATTTGCTTGGATCAACTGTTAATTATTTCTGATGTATTAATGTCTTGTGACACAAATAAACTGAGTTGAGTTTCAGTATGCTATGTCCAGATAATCAGCTGAAAGTTTGTGTGAGGATTCTTTTAACAGTACTTGAATTTGTAAAAAAAAAAAAGATTTTGTTTTTCCCAGGTGGGGTAACAATCTCTCCTAGTGTATAGAATATTTATTGAGGTTTGAGAAATCATCTATTCTAGTAATTAATAGTATTTATTGGGGTTGTTTATCGGCTATTACCTCCTATTCTAGTGATTAATAGTGTTTACTCAGATTGTTTATGTACTAATATCTCCTATTCTAGTGTTTTTGTGATATCACCCTACATCTCACAATGTCTAGTGTGAAATATATTTTTAACTTCTGGTGGAGAGTACATGGCTGTACTAAAGCCTTTGGGAGACACCAAATCCTGAGCTAAAAAGTGGTGACACTGTCATACCTCACCCTTTCACCACAGAAGATTGAGTATGTGGAGCAGCAGCATTTGTGGATTTTATTTGTGCCTCTCCAAACATTTCGGAAAAAAAAAGATTTTTCTTTGATATATTGCTAATCTCAAAAAAGAAAGTCAAAATGAAAATTACCAACTTCTAATGAAACAGATTTTGATAGACCAAGTGAAAACAGAGATTTTGTAATTTGATATAAAACATGTAAATATATTTACATACATATCTGTAAAAGTAGAGGGAAACCAAACGATGCAGCAGAACCTGCCAACTCTGCCACCAAGTGAACTAATCCCTCCTGTAGTTTGCCCCTATGCATCTATAACATTGTGGTTATGTGACTGTACTCAGGTGGCTCTTAGGATGTCATTGATACAGTCCTATATACCATCCTTCTATTTTTCTGTAACATTGGCCATACTGACCCTCTGACCTAAGATGTAGTCTCATAGAGTTCAGGAAGGCTAAAGAACCTTTTCTGGCCTTCATTCTTACGAAACCAAGCTGAACCTTCTTTTACTGTCCTCAGCCTGAGTGTGTAATGCTGGTGGTAGAGCAGTAGTAAATGTCAATGGATGAATAGTGCATCAGAAGAGGTTCGTGCTAGATAATTAATCTTTCTCTTTTCATATTTTTAGAAAGGGTTCCCTCACAATGTCATGGAAAAGGCAGTAGTGAAAGTGTACCTTCACTTCACTGTCCCCTTGCTATTTGAAAGACTAATAAGATTAACTGGATGCCATTAGCTTTGATCATTTTATTTGTCTTGCTCTGAAGTGTTTATGAAACTTGTTAAACTGCCAGGCCTGCAGCATTAGGCCTAATGTTGACATGACATTTCCAAAAATAGCACTATACAGTACATACACTTAGCATTAGCATTATATACTGTACATCAGAATTAAACCACCCCTGGTTTGGAATTAACTCTGCCCAGGACATCACATATGCTAAGTAACAGGGTTTGCTGTAGTATAAATAAGGGAGCAGACCAGTCAGTCGTAGCAGAGCACAAAATTATCATCATGGGCAAATGATGTGATTTGAGTGATGTCTAAAAGGGTACAAGGTGGTAGCATCTCAGAAACCACTGACATTGTGGGATGTTCTAGAGCTGCCATAGTGAAGGTACACATACACTGAGTGTCTCCCAACAGCATAACAGTGGGCCATTGATGCTAGAAGAGAACAACTACTCCAGCGAGTGGTAAAGAGCAATTGATGCACCACAGTTGGACCAGTTAACCTCTGCAATGAACAGAGGTGCAGGGAAGAAAGTGTCAGGTATGACTATGTCACATGGTGTCACAGGCCGAGTTCATTCCAGGGGTGGTCATAATATTCTGATATAACTGTGTCATGTGTTCATTCATTAACATTCAGTCAGTCTTATCAGGTGAATGACCAGTGCATTTACATGCATTTGTGGAAAAACTAATTAAAGCTACAAACTTTTTGTTAGAGATCTCTTTTAACCTCCGTAGAGTACTATCCCAGCATCCATTAGTTTATGGGGAACATGTTATTTGTGCTCTGTGTGTAGTGTTCTAATGGAAGTGAGCAGCTTTTAAGTATTTAATGAGCTCGGTAGATTGTTTGGAGCCCGTGCTTTTGGGGGGAAACTCTGAATTGAAAACTAAGGAACTATTAGTTCCACCTTTGTGTTAGCAGCGTGAATGTGTAGTCAGTTAGGAAAAGTGGTCAGAAAACGAGGGAATGTGGGTGTGGGTGTGGGTGAAGGGATTGTGGGATGTTACTGAGGGGTTATCTTATGCCTTACACATGAATGTATTTAATTACAGTAGTTTTATTTCTCAGTTATGCCTCATTTGCCACAAAAACCTAAATCATCAGCAATAAGTAGGTTTAGTTCTTTAGGCAAACTGCTAAGTCCCCAGCGGGACATGGTGTTATTAAATATAAACAAGGTACATTCTACTGTATGGAATTTTATATATATATATAAAGAAGGTTATATATGCTAAAGAAGGATCAGCAGCGGCTGTATTTCCTGAGGAGACTGAGGAAATTTGACATGTCACCCAAAAACCTCAGCAACTTCTACAGTTGCATCATTGAGTCCTTCCTGACCAACTGCATTACTGTGTGGTATGGCAGTACTACTGCAAAGGGCCGCAAATGCCTGCAGAGCGTGGTAAAATGTGCCACAAAAATCACGGGAATTAAACAATCCTCTCTACAGAGCGTTTACCAATGCAGAGTCCTCAGGAGAGCTGCCTCCATCATAAAAGACCACACCCACCCCCAATATGGACTATGCACACTCCTACCTTCAGGCCGGAGGTACAGAAGTGTGAAATGCAAAACAACCAGGTTAAAGAACTCTTTTTTCCCCACAGCCATTAGACTCTTGAACAGCTGAGCTGATGAGTACCTCATAGACTCTAAAAGCATTTTGCAGTAAACTTCTCACACTTCTCAATTGCACTAATACGGACTGTTGCAATACAATGTAGCACACTACTGCAGAATGCACAATGTAAATAACTCCACTGCACAATATGTATATAGCGTGTGTTTTTTCTGGTTTTCTCTCAGAGCTTATATATATAGGTAGCGGTTGGCATACTTGAACTAATTTAGGCTACTCGTTACTTGGAATTTTACTCGTTACCTGGAACAAACATATTCTGAGATCTCGACTCATTACCTGGAATACTCATTAGTAGGGATGCTCGTAAGTAGGGTTACCACTGTGTGTGTATATATATATATATATATATATATTACAGTGGTAACCCTACTTGCAAGTTTAATCTGTGCAGGAGCAGAGCTCGTTTCACTGGACAGCGGTCAAAGGTAATGACTGACCTCTTCTTCTACGCTAGCATCTAGAGGATGCTATGACCGCAACGCCCCTAGCGGTTGGCATACTTGAACTAATTTAGGCTACTCGTTACTTGGAATTTTACTTGTTACCTGGAACAAACATATTCCGAGATCTCGACTCGTTACCTGGAATACTCGTTAGTAGGGATGCTCATAAGTAGGGTTACCACTATATATATATATATATATATATAGACACACTGACTGTACATATATATATATATATATATATATATATAGTGGTATTGTTTCCAGACTCTGCAGCTTATCAAACCTGTTTTGCTATCATTCTCCTAACCCTGAATCTGAATTATGGTGGCTCCATGTGCTGAACTAAATACTCCACTGTGGAGGGAAGTGCTCAGACCGCCTCCCACTGTTTGCATTCAAAAACGGAGGGTAGTACTTTGCCCTGATCATGGCTTATTTTGAAGAACTCAGTTCTAGATATAATATAAAAACAGCTATTAGGTGTCTAATGTGATATTGCAAAACTAATTAAGAGGTATTGAATGGGGGGGACTGTTTTACAATAGGAATGTTTTTTGGAATTCACATATATCCCCCTTCAAAATGAGTCCTGGTCATATGTGTGTGTGTGTGTGTGCGCGCTATGAGATTTTAGATGTTTCTGACACTAATATGCCAATCATACCTCTCTAGATGGAGGTGGATGTAGCAGACGAGAAGCGCCACCGCACACGCTCAAAAGGTATTCATAAAACCTCCCTCACAGCATGTTAGTGCTGTTAACCTTTAGTGTTATTACTGTTGTTTGATCTGTACAACTGAATTATGTAATTACATACTAATCACATACATATCTACATAATGACTTATATTTACATTATCAGGAATTTATTATGTTTATTACCTGATTCAGTATTCATTTCAGATGTTTATCCATATGTTTAACAGATTAAAGGCTAGTTTATAGTCTTATAGTCGATACAATCATGGTGTGAAATTCACACTTTCATCAAACATATCCACTTGCTTCTGTGATATATGAATGAGAAGCAATTAATAACAAAATCTAGCATTTTTACCATAATATCAATTTACAGCAGTGTCTAGAGGTTGAATTACATTTCTCGCCATTTTTGTTGGAGAAGTAACTGTCTTCTCTGTTTTTCTCTCTCCATCTTTTCCTTCTTTCACCTCTTTCTCTTTCACAGTGCCCTTGGAACCAGCGATACAAGAGCTATTCAGGTCAGTATGCTTGAAGGCTGTGGCCCATGCGCTGACCCCAAGTCCTACACCCATTAGTGAAGATGAGGCCTTGTCCATTCATGCTGTAAAAGCACCACAGCCATACTGAAATCACCGCTCCTCCACTGTGCCCCTTTTAGCCCTAACTCTTCTCTCTTTCATCTGCTAGCAGCATTAAAAAAACACATCCTCTTACACAGTTATATTTATACTCATCTTAGAACTTCACATGGGAACAAAAATATACTGTACACTGTTCAGTATACTGTACTAATAGTAGAACATAGAAAAACAAAAACATCCCAAATAACGGTGTCCTATTACAGAGGTCTGATTCTGTACTGCACAGATTTGTTTTAATATACCACAATTTAATAAAATACAAATTTGTATTAAAAATAGATTGCGGCATGTCCTTGTGCAAAATGTAAAAGTATAGAGATACCAAACACAAAACCACAAAACCAAAACAAGGGTGCTTTATCCTGCTTTTGGAGTAAATGTCTCTACTGTCCAGGACAGGCTTTCTACCAGATTTTAGAACATTGCTGTGCGGAATTTATTCAATCAATCAAAATTTATTTATATAGCGCTTTTTACAATGGACATTGTCACAAAGCATCTTTACATAATCAGTATCAGACATTTTGAATTTATTGCATTCAATGACACACAGCTCAATGCCTAGGGGGCTTTATAACCCTGTAGCTCATGCCTGGCATTAGGCATGATGCCAGTAGTTTGATGTTTGTCTGTAACTCTTATCCTATTGGCAGTGTTCACGCATATTGGCTTTATTTGCACTGCTAATTGACCCGTACTGTACCTACGTTTTTATTATGAATTTGATTACCCTTCATGCCCTAGTACCTACCCAGGGTTCAAATGGGGAAGTCCCTGGTAGAGAGTCAGACTTTGAGTGACACAGCATCTGTTGATCTATTAAAATATATTATTTGAAAGTTAATGGCCCTCACTTATGGGGGCCCCAATTGCTTTTATGTGAGTCTGGGACTCCTCATGCCCTCCTCAATTCAAAGGCTGCACCAAACTTTTCAAACCAAGACATGTGGGTGGAGCTAGACCCGCCTACTTTTACAGTTTTTACTTTTACTACAGCAGGAAAAAGATCCAGTAGAGAGGAGTGTAGCTTTGGATTTAGTTTACTATCCACACCATGCCATATGACACTGCCTAGCAAATAAACATCATTACGATGAAGTACTTTCAGTGTTACATGATAGAAAAAAAATGCATTTTTTTTTCTAAAACCATAATCTCACTCACAAAGCACTAATAATGGAAGCTAGAATGAAACCCATTCTGAAATGATGATGTGATGATGAATTCATATGAGTAAACATGATGAGTGTGCACCCAAATGGCATTGCTTGCTCCAGTAAATGCAGCACTGTTATCTTGTTTGCCGATGTGGAGCTCCGAGTGCTATATCTTTGTGTTTTGCAATGCACATCTTAATAATTCTGTTTGTGAAAGCGTGATTAGTGAAAGTCTTTGACAAAGGTTAACTTGGTAATAGGAGTGAAGTGCAGTTTGTCTTTTTGCAAGACTTGGCGCCCACTGAGGCAGCAGAGCTGTAGTTTGGAGAGATGAAACAGCTCTGGGAGAACAAATAAGCCCACGGCAAATAAGTTTGACCTACTGTAAATACAAGTAAAGATCATAAGGGTGATGAAAAAGAATATTTCAGCGGCAGGCTAGAAATGTCTCACTATCATTGCAGGCACAAAGGCTCCAAATAATTTGCAGTTCTCTGAAGTTGTGTCAATGTGTTAACCTTTTAATGTTGCTGGATATTTGAGTTTATTGGTGATGTGTAGCTCTTATCCTTGCAGTAGGGTTCTGGGGTTGTGTTATAGCACTGCTCCCTCTATCTGTTAGACAAAATGAAAATAAATGCATTCACAACTCATGTATAATTCTAGACTTGCATTTATAGTAGAATTATAGACATTTACTTTGGAGTAAAATTCAAGAATTCTACGTGCAGCAAAATTTTAAGTTAATGTTAAAAAATGTATAAATGTATATGTTATAAATGTATAAATGTATACTCAAATACAGTTCAATTAAAATTTTTACCTACTGCACCTGAACCTTATATTTATAGTAGAATTCTAGGCTTAAGTGTATGTTAAAGTTGGAGGCTTAATCCTATGGTAAAATTCTGGAATAAAGCCTATGGTAAAATTCTAGACTTAAGCCTGTGGTAAAATGTTAAACTTAAACCTATGGTAAAATTCTAGACTTAAGCCTATGGTAAAGTTCTAGACGTAAGCCTATGTTAAAATTATAGGCTTAAACATATGGTAAAATTGTATAATTAGGCTTACAATAGAATTGTAGACGTATGCTTACAGTAAAAGTCTAGACTTACTAGCACATCTAAAAAATGTAATATTGTTTAAAAAGTTAATTTGTTCATAATTTCATTCAAATGGATAAATTATGAATTTTATTGCCATATTTAAGTGTTTTTTTGTTTTAATATTGACACTGTTTGAATAGGAATTTACTCAAACTCAAAATTAAAAAGTCTATTAAATTAAGATTCTGGATTTTCATGAGCTATAAGCCATACTGATCAACAATAAAACAAAAAATAAATGTCACTTTACATAATGAATCTAAAATATGACAGTTTACCTTTGTAAATTAAATTCTGAACATTAACGTTTTCACAAAATTCTATTTTTGACATGCATTAGTATGCTTGTGGTGGTATTCTAGATGTGTGCTTGCAATAGAATTATACAAAAATGCTTGTAAAGAAAAATCTAAATGTATACCTGCTGTAGAATTGGAGGCATATACCTGCAGTTGAATTCTGGATTTAAGCTTTATCTATGGTATGCTGCATTTTGTGTAGAACAAATGCTTATAATTTGTCATGAATAACAACCAGTTCAGTGTGTGCAGCTCACAGCATTGAAAAGGAAAAGCGAGACAGAATGGATCTGGAACATTCGCTTCCCTCCTGTATACGCATGACTCAGTGCCTTCCAATAGGTTGTCAAAATTCTGCTCTTCTCTCCGCTTGATTCTGCTGCCCAAAGATAGCAATTAATCAGGTGATCGATATGAAGGCTATCTACAGGAGGAGGCATCCATAATGCCGATAATGTGTGATCGATGGTGGCTCTCTCTGGAGGCGAGATAGTTGTCAGGACAAATACAGTTTGACTTTGCGCTGGGTCTGCACTGAGCAGATATAAAACTGCAATAGCACAGATAGCGTTGAGAATTAAACCTTCTTATATTATGCTGTATATGTGGCTGCGAGGCTCTTTCACACTAAAACTGTATCATTCTGCTGATGCTTTGGTAAGTAATGACTAGTTTTCTGCACCCAATGCTTTGCGAGTTAGGCTGTTGATGCCACGCACATATAAATAACACAGTAACCCTAATAATATTTAACTCAATTATATATTTAAATTCTAAATACATTTTTGACTTGTGCTTTTATTTTTCTATTTTTGGTTCATTTGTTTATTTATTTATTTATTTAATTGCATTTCAAACTAAAGTTATTTTACAGTACTATATAAACTTTATGTCTTAGATGTCTTATGTACTGCATTAAGACAGGTTAGGCAGTGGTTACTTGGCATAATAAGTCAGTTGCTGTGGAGATGCTTTATTAAAGGTGCTAAATTAAATACAATATTCAGGATTTATTTCCTCTGTTTTTGTAGAGGTCGTGTGTTACTGCACTCTATACACATACAGTACATACATACATACATACATACATACACTCTCTCTCACAGGCAAGCTTTGTGTATGCATTTATACATCATTGTCATCAATGGATGCAACTTAAAGTAGCTGAATGGATTTGTTATGAAATAGAAGATATAGTGTATATATGCACACATATACACATTAACTAACATATGATATGCAGCCTATACATCCAGCCTGCATTTCCTTTTTTTTAGCTGCCCGACACCACATTGTGATGGGAGTGGACACATCAGTGGAAAATATGCAAGACATCAAAGGTAAAGAGCTTTTTTTCATGCACATCTTGATCAGTGAAGTGTCCTCACACATAGCACTGTCTGAGCCCAAAGCTTACACTGTTCAGTCCCGTATTTGGTTTTAGCTGTCATTGTTCAGTGTGCTTCCGCCAAATCTGCTCATTTCCTATAAGCCACGGGTTTAAAATTAGCCTCTCGTCTTCTCACTGTGCCCTAATCACAAGTCAAGGAGAAATTACCAGTACTTCCTTTCTGCCATTTTCACAGGCTCCAGACCTCAGCTATTGAGCAAATATACATTTTTTTCCTCAGCAGAAACGTATGCTTGGCTTTATGATGCAAAATATTTTTTTTTCTCAGGAAGTTTGAGGCAGTTTACCTGCATATTTCAGAATAATTTGCATATTAATAGCCAGCCATGCTTTTTGGGTTTTCTGCAGAACAGCCGTGTATTCCCTGCATTAACCTGCTGTTTGGATGAATATGCTAATCTGGCACTCTGCATTCAGTATTCACATCTTTGAGCTCAGACAGATGACCTATAGGCAGATTCTACCATCTCTACAGGCGAAATAACGGCACTCGGTAAATGTTCAGTGGCTGACCTGCCTGATTATGAAGTGGAAAATAGACATTTGAAATGACTTCAGCTTGAACACCGATAACAACATAATGCCTGCCACATGTATTGAGCATGCTGGCTGACCTCTGCATGCCAACGGATAAGCATCATTGCACATAGATCACTGTTATATAGCAGAACAAGTAGCAATTTGGAGGCTTTCTGTCATTTGGTAGAAACAACACAGGCCTTGCCAATAGTGGATATACACTGGCTGTCAGAAGGTGGGGAACATATTGCTTCCTAGTGAAATCTGTATTTTACGAAACTTTTCCAGTTACATTAGTTAACATACCTGCAAACATCTGAACAAACAAGCAGTTTCTGACATCATGCCTGTTGCTCTTTACATTGTGTGGAAATGTCATGATGACTGGATCAAAAGAAATGGCCCAAAATGACTTAAAGCGTCTGGTTCCATTGACTTTAAAAGTAAAATATGTTTATTTCCTTCTCCTGTAAAGTTATCATTTTTGAGGATTTTGGTTTTTGACACATCTGTTCACTATGTTTTACCACAATCAGCTTCAGATTAATTAAAAATGTCTTTCTTGATAGATTTTGCATAAATAATACTTTCTGAACACATATTGGACCTCTTTTGGCACTGATTTAAACACTTCTGAGATTGTTCTGACATCACAAGGTGATATTTTTTGTACCATTATGTTTGTATAGAAATGCAAACTCCTCGCCTTTCAGTGAAATTCACCATTTTGAGATTAAAATAGGTCACCCATGAGATCTATACAGATTGGAGGATAGTTTTTTTGGGATGAAGGAACTGGATGGGTAGGAAGACCCACCCCTACTTTTGATGAGATGATGAGATTAGCTCTGACCCTGATATTCTTACCCTAACCATCTCACTCCTCGCCAAGGCAGGCAATGAATACTAGCCAATCAACAGCTGAGTAGGGTGGGTCTTCTGGGAATGCCGGCGGGAAAGACCTCAGTATGTATTTCTGTTCATTCTCATGAGCTGAGGAGATGAAAGGGATGAGGAGCCTGTAGAACGTAGTAAATTGCACATATTCTACTAAGTCTAGCAGACCAAAAAACTATTAATAACAATGGAAAGTCAAGTCAATGATCATTGATGTTAAATAAAGTTAAATTGCAATTGTCTTTTGGTCAGTTTGGTAGAGCAACTGCCAATATATTGGGTTTTTGTGACAAACATCGCAAAAATATTGCTTGGGCAATATTCATGTTCACCCACCCCTTCCAAAGTGTCCTCTTTGTTTGTCATTTACCATGTATCGAGCAGCTTTGACCTGGTGGTTAGGACTCTGGTCTTGTGACCCTGGTAGGACATGTCTGAAGGACATTTGAGCAAGACACCTAACCCCCAACTGCTTCCCGGGTACTGTGGATAATGTGCTCATTAGTTTTTGTGTATGTATTAAATGTGACGGTCAAATCCCTCATATTAGTTAATGATTGTGCACTTTCACTTTTCCCTTCAAACACTAGTGCATCTCCAAAAATGACAATATAATGAAAATGTTTTTGTGTTTGTAACTTCATTCAGAAAAGTAAACTGTGGTGTATTTTATATTCGTTAAATGTACAATGGGTGGCACGGTGGCTTAGTGGTTAGCACGTTCGCCTCTTAGTTTCCATGCTCTCCCTGTGTCTGCGAGGGTTTCCTACGGGGACCGTTTCCTCCCACAGTCCAAAAACATGGAGATCAGATGAATTGGCTACTCTAAAAAATTACCCTGGTGTGTGTGTGTGTATGAATGTGTATGTCTGTGTATGTATGTATGTATGCCCAGATATGGTTGGCTGTCCTGGGTGATCCCCCTAGTGCTCAATGCAGTCCTCCAGGTGGACAGTCGCTTCCTGTTGAGAGTACGCTGTGCACGACCGTCTGCAGCTTCTCGCCAGTGTGTGTGGTTGAGTGTGTGTAAATGGAGTGTGTCATTGTAAAGCATCCTTGGGTATCACGAAAGGTGCTATATAAGTGTAACATTAATACTGGCATATTTCAAGCCTTTTCTCTTTTAATGTTAATACTGTTTGAATAGTAATTTACTCAAAATCCAAATTCAATATTCTAATCATTTGAGATTTTGGATTTATGATTTTTCGCTTTACATGTAATGAATCTAAAATGTGACAATTTGCCTTTTTGAATAAAATTATGAACATAAATGAACTTTTTTTCCCACAATATTCTGGTTTTATGTGGCACTTTATATTATATTACTTTAATTAAAATAAACCCTTTAAATCTTGAAGTTGCAGAAATGGCTACATTGTATTTAAAAATGTTCCTTTTTTGACAAACCATGTATAAGCCAATATGGGTGCTATAGTCATTTAGTATCCACCTGCTTGCAAATTCCTGCAAATCAAAATTCATTATATTAATATAATAGAGATGACCTTTCAATGTCAACATAAAGGAGCCATTTCATTTTGCTTAATGAAGACCTTTTTCATGAAGAGCTGCTCATTTCTTACAGAATTTGAATCGGCATCGCGCAGCTTTCAGCAAATGTCCTTGTCGTCAACAAAAAGCTATAGAGGGAATCAAATCCTATTGTGCTGTATTATCACCTGTCCTTGTCTCAACCGTGCCATCATTGAATTGATCTGCATCCACTGATGGCAAATCCTACAGCCTGGCAGCCATTTTGATTGTCACTGTACCTTTGATGGACAGCCAAGCTCTCAGCCGTATTGATTTCCATCTGTGAGCGAAGAGAGAGTGAGGCGGGAGAGAGAGAGAAAATGAGGCAGAAAAGGAGAGAGGGAAGAGATAGCATTGCCGTGCACTCCTTCACTCTGTCCCTCTCTCTTAGACTCGAGCTCCACCACCCACCGTTCGGCAGATAATTAAAGATAAATAAAACAAACATTCAATCCATCACCGCCAGTCCTTCTCTCTTCTCTTCTCTCATTCGCTCATTCACGGTCGAGCTAATTTTGTGCCGTGCTCCTCATTTGCATGCTTATCAAAGTGTTTTGACTATCCGACAGAAGCTGCAGTATGAAGGTGGGATCATTAATATGTTAATTAGTCCTTTTGACACTTTTCACTTGGGTACGTGTGCGATATCCTCCTCATCCATGACTTCATTCACATGCTTGCCGAATGTACGAGCGTCCCCCAAATGCCATTAGCTTCTCTATTCTGACCATACAAATAAGCAGTGGGTATTTACAATGGCTGCAATGAGCACAGAGGCAAGTGGCATCTTTATTCATATGAAGAGCTTTGTAGTGGGCTTATTCCTCACAAGTATTTCAGATATAGTCTTCTGCTTCTCTCCAGAGTAATAACACAGAGGACACCCTGTTGTGTCTTGTGTTTCCTGGCCGAAGTGCTGTTTTGTATTACCCTCTTCAATTTTTATCTGCTAATGCTGCATTTACAGGCAACAGCTAAATGCTTTTTAAGCTCCAATGACAAAATATACAACAAAAAGCACCTTCTGAAGCACTTCAAGAAGAGACCTCATTACACATAACTGGTTACTCTGAGATATAGCTGTGAAAATCTCTCACTAGTGACTCCTTTATCTGCCAAATATAGCATGCTTTCCATTATATGGACAGAGGTGCGTTCTGAATAATCTTACCAATTTACCAACAACTTTAAGAATGATGTAACTAAAGAACGCCATTTTTAGGAGTTTCATCCATCCACTGAATCCTGTTCATTGTCATGGTGAGTCCCCCTACTCATTCACTGGGTGTTGTGCATTACACTAATTAACTCTAGACAGGGCATGGCGCCAATCAATTGATGGGCGCACACACACATATATATATATATATATATATACACACTCACACCAGGACAATTTAAGGTAGCCAATTTATCTGACCTCTATTTTATTGGATTATGGGAGGAACGTGGAAACTCCACCCAGATGAGGACTCACTGAGATGCAAGCATGCTAACCACCAAGATACCCTGCTACACTCTAGTAGCCGATACGTATTTAAAATTACTGTTATAAAAAACATGAAAAGCATTACATATGTAATTCCTACCTATCACATGCATGTGTCAGTGTAGAAGCATGGCAAAACAGATTTTTGCCCAGGATGAATGATTAGTCAGTCAGTTTCATTGGTTAAGTGATAAGAAGCTACGTAGGCCAATGTGTAGCCATTTCTTAGCAAAGAATACATATTAATTTACTGCCACTACTTCTACACTGAAAACTGAAACTTAGCATCCTCTGTAATGTTTGAGGTAGACCTGGATGTGAGCCGCAAGTTAAGAAGAGTTACAAGTGGGTCAGAACACTCTTAAATTTACTTCAGTTATTAAGAGTTTTCTCCAGATAGTGCAGGCCTATGGTGTTACACCCAATGATTGTGGCTTTCTGTTAAAGTACTATTGTAAATATTGGAATATAACTATATTTGGATTATTTTATTTTGAACTTAGCTTATATAATTACCAAAAAAATGTAAGCTTATATCCAGCCTAATAGAATTGTACAAACTGCATATATTCAGTAAATAACCTCTCACTTGCCTAAACCCATGTCAGGTTGTTAAGCAATCTCAAAGAGATGTGGTAACAGTGCAAGGAACCACATAAAAAAGTACACTTCTGAAAACAGGAACCTGATTTCTGATGATGAATTTTGTCCATATTATACATTAGAGTATACAGTATCAGAAGCCACACTGCCAGTCTCAAGTGAGATTACATAAAATACAGTGTAGTTTAAGGCCAGTGAGTGTTGATTTAGGCATTCAATTTGCATAATGCTAATGTGGTGATATGTGACTATATACTCTCATTACTTCTTCATTACTTAAGATCCTTCTTAACACTTTTTAGTGTGTTTAAAATTCATGGTTAAAACCAACAACCTTTCTGGAGACACCTCTAGCCGGACACAGGTCACCAAAAACAGGGACAGCCCACTGGTGGATGGGCTTGTATTGCATTGTGTTTTGGCGTACACAGGAGGCTGACTGCTGCTAACCATTTCTACTACATGCTCGCCTAGTTTTAGGCAACATCTGATTTGTACAGGCATACAGTCTACCCGAACATAGGCTAGCATGTGATTAACAAAATACACAAAACTGGAACTGTCTCTACTTTTTATTTCATAGATGAGAGGTTATGATATGTTGAAATATTGAAATGATTATGTTGAGATGATATATTGACTGCTGAAATGGAACTGTTCCTTAGTTTTCATTTCAGAAGTGAACTGATTGCATTTGGGATAAGAAAAAATTGTGTAAGGATTTTTTGAACTATTGTTTTGTTAGGCTTGCTAAGATGAGGTTCATATCCTATAACTGCTGGGACTCAAATTTGAATCTCATTGATGCTACAGCCATCCGTGGCTCTGGAAGCCCAAAAGAACGCATATGGTCCTACTGCACTCCAGTTGGTCTACCGCATTGCCAGCCAATTGTGGGCATCTGCAGGCTCACGTACACTGAATTGGTCAGTTAGCACAATCCTCCAAGTGTTCAGCTGCTCTGTGATGTTGCATGAGCAGCAGCTGAAAAGATGCAGGGGTAGACTGCACATGTCTCAGAGGGAGCATGTGTTAGCTCTCTCTCACTCTCACTCTCTCTTTATTGCTCTCTATCTCTCTCCGGCCCTCCACCTTTCTCTCTCACTCTCTCTTTCCATCTCTCCATCTCTCTCTCTCTCTCTCTCTCTCTCTCTCTGTCTCTCTGCCTCTCTGTCTCTGTCGCTCTCTCTCTCTCTGCCTCTCTCTCTGGCTCTCCATCTCTCTCTTTTTCTCTCTTTCCATCTCTCCATCTCTCTCT
>BRDA01004884.1:0-7500 GCA_036984385.1 Crenuchus spilurus
TATAAATGATATAAAATAAATAAATATAAATAAAACGGGTGACGTATGACCTCAGTATAACCATTAACTTTTAAATATTCTTATAAAAATTATGCATTAAGCAAACATAACATCACACAGTTCAGTATATTACATATATACATTCTGTATTTTTAAGGAATATATCAAACATATTCCATGACTCTTCCTTTAAAATAACATTTATTAAATTATGCTCAAGGTGATTGGTGCATTTTTTGCTGAAATGTACATGGACATAAATTATAAAAAAATATCTAAATGCTTTCAAAGGTGTTGTGTTCTACTTTCATGTATGGGTCATTCATTCATGATATGTTTTCTTCATCAGTAAACCTCATATCCCTTACTTCTGAAAATATGTGTAAAAATTAATAGTAAATATTAGCAATAGCTAATTCCATTTAGTGGTGAAGCATCTTTTCATTGGATTATGAAGGAGGAACTGCCCTATAGTGTGCATGGAGTGGTCTGGGGGGTGGGGAGGTGGTGGTAGGGGGTTGGGGGCAGTGGGATAAAGGGGGGGTCTGTGAACTTGAAGTGCAGTTTGTCATGCTAACCGTGCTGCTGCTATTGAATACAGACACACAGGGTGCAGAGGATTCACAGGACCCCGGCCTTTCTCATGCAAAACCAGCTATATACGCTCAAATCCGTGCATGTCTCTAAATAGGCCTGCATTCAGTGGGCCTCGCTGCTCAATGCATGGCTGAGGGGGTCTGTGGAGCATGACAGAGTTACATGTCATTAGAGTAAAGCTTTACCTTACAGGCTTACCTTACTGCAGTGGAGCTAAGTCTGCCATTTGTGTTAATATGTAATTGCCAGAGCGTCTGGTGTAAAAGATTATTAACCAGTCATGTAATCACCATACAAAATCTTTTCACCTCCGGTAGTCATTTCTTTTACTTCCATGCAGCTGATCTAGTCATGCTCTTCTCACAAATGTGTACAAAATATACTGTGGCACTACAATGATTGTAGTAGTGAATAGCCATGGTACACATGTTTATTTAGACACTACCATGATGATATTACCACAGCACTACAATGGTAAAGCTACAGTAATGCAACTTGTTTTATTGTAGTAAATATCATAAAACTAGTTGCATTATCATTGTAGTACCATGAGTAGTGTCGAAATAAACATGATGGTTTTACCCTGGCAATACCATCATACAACCATGCTAGTACCACAGTACATTTTGTACACATTTGTAAGAAGAATATGACTGGATTAACTGGATGGAAGTAAAAGAAATGACAACTTGAGGTGTAAAGATTTTGTATGGTGATATGACTGGTAAGTAATTTTGATGATAGTATTATTGTGGTACTTTTTTTGTATGAGATGGCAAGAGTCGGCAAATAATTTAAATGAAAAGAAACTGTAGCACATAACTAAATTTAGAGTATATAATTAATTTCATATGTAAAATAGTCACACCACTAGGTTAGAGTGGGTGTTTTCTGCCATCTAATTGAGTTAATGTTAGCTTAACAGCAAGTGCATTACCATTTCCAAGCTAGCTGGATTAGATTAGCGACATGCATGGTTCAAATGGAACCATGCTAACCTGATCAACAGAACAGAAACAGAAAAAATAAGTAAGTAGCACTAAATAAATAATACACCCGAACTGCCCTAAAAGTTTGATCATCCCACACATACAAAATAGCATCTAAATTGAAATTAATATCAAACTATATATTTTCTTATTTCTGATGCAATCTGTTGTCTTAAAGTTTCCCCCCCGGAAGTTCTTGGCAGAAACGGGCAACTCGTTATATCAAATATCGTTAGTTCAAATCCTGATGTTTCTTTAAAAAATATTGATTCTTTTAAATTCTGTAGACCCAATATCAGCTGCATACATTTGTCTTTCTTTCTGATGTATTATGATATATAACAGAACAAGCAAACTTTTACAATTACATTTTAAATAAAAACTGCAATTTTTTTATTTGAAATAATTCAGTCATACAGGACTTTTATTTTGGATTATGAGACTGTTCAGTTTTTTGTAACGTTATGCAACATATGGAGACAAAGGATTTCTGCTGATCTAAATAACAATCATATTTTTATGTGCTTGTTCGTGTAAAAACACTAAAAACATATCCTTATTTTAAAGTATAGCATCAGGATATTGGTCTGGGACTGATAAGGAATGGAAAGTAAATGTAGTGGCAACCTGTGCTTAGTTCTTCAGAGGTCGTAATTGTCTTAACTGGGTTTTGGTCAAAGAAAATGATACTGAATCATGAATAAATATACACTTTTTTCAGGGAAACAGGTAAATATATGAACTTACTCAAATAACATAAACCAACAGGCTTGTGCATAAAATCTGTGCAAAACGTAAACAAACGTAAAATGTAGTTAACTTACATGCTATATTAATTATATCATTTTTTACACTCTGAAAGGTTTTAAAACCAATGCTGACGTTAATCTCGTAGTTTATTGCAATATTTACGGCACTATTTAAAGGCAGCAAGTGTAAACGGAGTAGCATTGAAACAACGCACAAGTGGGCGGAGCCTGACCAGGTCAGTTCTCTGTAAACAAAAACAAGCCTTTACACTTAGTATTGGTTACATTTTTCTGCTTTCACACTGCTGTCTGCTTATTTATGTGCATTGCTGATGTCCACTATTTCTGCTTTAGACTTAGAAAATATGTCCAATTTTGCCTTTATTCTTCTTCTCTTCTCGGTCTGTCTATCTCTTATTAATGAAATTGGAGGGTTCTTTTTGCTGCCTTCATCTGAATGTCTTCTTCTATAGGCCAAGCCATTAATGCATCTAGTGTAATCACTGCCTCTCTGGGAAATAAAGGACATCTTTCAGAGGCAGAGTAAGGTGCACTTGCTAAAAGCTCACATTGTCTATAATCTTTGAATTTTCAAGGGACAGGGACAGTTAGAGTGAGGAGGACTCCATCAATTATGTGTCATTTATTTTCAAATCATATGGAGGGGGTCTGTGAGAATGTAGCCCACCAACAGCTGGAACAATAGTATGGCGAAGCAGATGCATGTGATTGGCTGAGGCTCTGCCCAGGCCGCACACTGTCTCTAATGGCTGCTTCAGTAATGCACTGACCCCAGGCACTTTTACTGCACTGCCAGCCGATAAGCACCAATATGCTCTATCTTATAAAATTAACGAGAGTGTAGAAAGGCAGGCTTGAATGTGATGTGTGAAAGAGGGGGGTTTGTGAGGAGTGGCAGCCAAGTGTGTGAAAATATGGCCTGCATAAAAGGAAGGTTTTTGCCACCTTAAATAGGAAATGGTTGTATTGTGCGTATGATTCATTTTTTGCCACTTTTTGGATTATTCTCTCTCTTTTTAACTTCATGTCTTTACAATGCTGTTTATGGTTGCCCATAATGTCTTTCCTGCCATTTAATGTGGCTAAATTTATGAACAGTGACTGTAGCAAGTTGTTACTAGCAGGCCATCAGCAAAAATCCACCCTGACTTAGACTCTTTTCTGAAAGACTAGGAAAAGCGAAAACTGTGAAAAAGCCTTTTTCAGCATTTACAAGTGATCACAAAATGTTTATATACAGTCACAGAACACTTCATTAGGTACATATACCTTGTATCTACATTCAGTGTCCATTTTAGCTCCACTGAACATGCAGGTGCACTTTGTAGTTCTTCAAATACAGACTGTAGTCCATCAGTGTCTCTGTATATTCTGTTAGCCTCATTTCATCCTGTTCAATGATCAGGGCCCCCACAGTGCAGATATTATTTGGGTGGTGGATCATTCTTAGCACTGCAGTGACACAGGTGTGGTGGTGGTGTTTTAGTGTGTGTCAAGTTGATATGAGTGTATCAGACACAGCAGAGCTGCCTAAGATTTAAACACTGTTATCTCACTGTTCACTCTCTTAGACACACCTACCTCATCGGTCCATATTGTAGATGTAAAGTTAGAAGCAGCAGCTCATCTGTTCCTCCAGTTTGTGTTGGTCTCATTTGTGTTGGTCTCTAGTCCTTCATTTGTCATCAAATGATGCTGCCCACATGATGTTGTTGGTTGGAGAGTTTTGGTTGGTGCACTATTTTCACAACATCAGCAGCTCTGCAGTGCCTGATCCACTACAGCACAACACACACAAACCCACCACATCAGTGTCACTGCAGTACTGAGCATGATCCACCACTCAAGTAATACTTACACTGTGGGGGTCCTGATCACTGAAGAACAGGTGAAAGGATGCTAATAATGTATACAGAGAAACAGACGGACTACAGTCTGTAATTGTAAAACTACAAAGTGCACCTGTACGGTCAGTGAAGCTGATCAAATGGACAATGTAGATACTTTGTATCTTAACATTTTTGCTTTTAAAAAACTTTATATAGCATCAGAATGTGATCAGTCAAGTTACTGATGTACAGGTTAGAAGAACTCTGTACTTGTTTGGTTTCTGATCTTCTCGATGCTCTTCAGCCACTGCCTGGATATTTTCAGTTCCACCGGCCGCTCACCTGGTTTGTTTAATGAAATATCGATTAGGGCTGATGGGTGGTCACTGTAAATATTGGCCTTCCTTGAGAAATGGTTAATACTCACATAAAATCACAATTTACTGTTAATGTTTTATTTGATCAAATGTTGGTGTTTTTGGTCAAATACTGCTGTGTCTTTAAAAAAATTATATGGTGAAAATCATCATTGTGGTCAATTTAATTCAAAAAGGTAAACTAGAATATTTAATATTCATGACACAAAGTGAGATTTAAGCCTTGTTTGTTTTACTGTTGATCAGTTTGGCTTTATTAGCTCACGATAATCAGAAATCCAGATTATTAGAATATTTCAGTTTTATTTTGACCAGATAATTTTACGTCATATTCTCTGATAGCCTGAGACGTAAAGATTATTGTATTAATATGTATATACATACAGATGTATTCAGTGTTGCACTCTCCTGGTTAAACTACTGGACTTATTGGTTTTAAGTGAAAGTAAGTTAATGTGTCTTCTACAGAGAACAAACTTCTGCACATTTTAACTCTCACTTACTCTTTATTTACAAAATGTAACGTGGCACATGCTTATAATTCATTTTCACTTAGAAAGTCATCAAAATGGGTCTTTTGACCAGGTCTGTCCAAACTTTAGTATGAGACTATATTAGACTCAGGATGTGTCTGTTTTGTACACTACATAAAACCGGTCAAAAGTTTGGACAGATCTTTTTTTTATTTCTTTTTTTCCTACACTGTAAATAAACACTGAAGTCATCCAGACTCTGAGTGAACACATAATGAATCATGTAGTAAACTTAAAAGTGTTAAACAAACCAAAACATGTTTTAGATTTGACTTCAAAGTAGACACACAACTGATGTCTCAAACATATTAAGAGGCAAGAAATGCAAGTCATGAACTCTTGACAAGACACATTTGTTAACTGAAAGCCATTCCAGGTGACTACCTCATAAAGCTGACTGAGAAAATGCCAAGAAAGCTGCATCTAAGCAAGAGGTGCCTACTGTGAAGACTGTACAATATAAACATATCCTGGTGTGTCCAAACATTTGACTGGCACGGTTTCATTGTATAGAAAGTAAATTGTGTATATTTTGTGTAATTGAGCTTGTAAAGTGCACTTGGCTAGTAAAGTAAAGACTGAATAAAGAACTGAATCATTGGGATTGGTTTCCTTTTAGCTCCCATCCTTCCACAATGTCCATTCCTACATGGTCAATGGACAAGAGAAATGTGTTGTGTGTGTGTGTGTGTGTGTTTGGTATTTGTGAGTGTGTTTATATGGGTGACTGCCCATTGGGAGCTGGGTTTGAGGGGCCTGTATAGTAAATTATTCATGCATCATTTAAATACATGCAAATGGCTTTTCCTACTTCTTCGGCACTAGACTGTGTACCTATGGCAACCGCATCTCCTCTGAGAGTCCTCACAACAATCCTCACGCTTTGGTGGAGGATGCAGCTTACAAAGTGCTCTCAAGGTTAAGAGCAGGAAGAACACACTCATCTCTGGCTGACAGGACTGTCAGCAGCCTGGCAAACACCCACCCACTGGACTGATTAATTAACCGGGCACACAGGGGTGACGTGGCACTATTGCTCAAGACGGATCTACAGAAAAGCCTCAAGAACCTTACTTTGGTCAAAAATATGCCATGTTTAGTGATCAGTCAGGATGGATCAAAGGCAGAACATCATCTAAAACTAATAAATGCAAACTCTTTCCCACCTTATGACATAACCTGACCATCTTCTGGAGGTTTCTTAGTCACTGTAATGATCAAATATATAGTCTACTACTCAAAAAGGCCCTGTCTGGATCTTTTCATAACAAATGCTTGATATCCTGGTATATTTATCAGTAAGATTGTAGTTATATTCATGTAAATAAGACAAATCGATGAACAAATCATTCCCAGCATAGAGTTAAGGTGGAATTGTCTTACAAGGTCAAGTTCAGGGCAGAGTGTGATCAGGAGCAAATTAACCTTAACACGCTTTACTGCACTGCCCTCTAGTGGCCGTGATTATATCGCCTTTAGTACTAACCTAAGCCAGGCAGAGAAATGTCTCACTACAATTTTAGACCTGGGAGCAATAATACACCTGACTAAATGTGCTTTATAGTAAACAGTTTGCATTTTCTTTGGCATTTTTATGTTGTTTTTCTCTTTTCTCTAATGAAAAGCTTAACGGTTTAAGATCAGTAGTTTGCAACCTGTGGGTTTGAAACCCCTAGTGGGCAGCAGTGGTAATGCACAAACAATGTAACAATATTTGTTCATAAAAAGACCCCAAAACATTATATTTTGTTCGAGCTCATTGAATAATATTCATATTACTAACATACATAATAATATAATAACACATCTGAAACGTTTTTATGATATTGTTATGGATAAATGGTTAAAAGAGGGTCTTTCAAATAGAAAGATGGAAGGAAGTGGCCACCATATTTCTGACCAAAAAAATCCCGCCCAAAAAAGCATAAACCAAAATGAATGAAATACTACAAAAATACTACACTAGGCTTCTACACTAAGTTTTAATAGGTTGGAAACCGATTTTGTATGATTGTTGAGCTTTTGGCGCCACCTTGCGGTTCAATCTTGTACCGCCACACAGGGAACTGTCTAAAAACAGTGAATAATAATCAAATGTATGCAAATCTAATTATGTTCAGCATGAGTTTGCTGCATTTTCCATTTCCTAAAACAAGATTTATCCCTACATACGTGTGTTATGGAAAATGCTACTTTTTACCAGTCGTAATTTATTATTTGTCTGTTAATAATCATGTCAAAATAAAAATGTCAAAATGTTTAATAATAATAATAATAATAATAATAATAATAATAATAATAATGATTTAATATAAAAAATAATGAAAAATTTTATTTATAACATATAGGTTAAAATGATAGATTTTACTATTGTACACAGAAATGTATGAAACGCTAAATTTACA
>BRDA01004884.1:15000-22172 GCA_036984385.1 Crenuchus spilurus
AAATTCCAGGCTTCCTTTTGCCTGACAAACACCACAATTGATATACTCCATCAGGGCAAGAGCTCTAGTCCAGAACCATACCGACCCACACTCCTCTTTTTGTTGTTTTTTCATCCCTTGTTCCTTCCATTCACTCCCATTCATTTTCACATATGCTCAAGCCAGAGAGTTTCTGTGTCCCGACAGCACCAAAATGCAAGTACTCCATCAGGGCAGGTAACAGAGCTTTAGTGCAGAGCCATACTGACCCGCACTTCTCTTTTTGTCGACTTTCATCCCTCGTTCCTCCCATTCACTCCCATTCATTTTCAACCTTAGCAACCACCTAGCAACACCATAGCAAGCACCACGGATACCATAGCAACACCTTAGCAACCACTTCGGATACCAAAGCAACACCTTATCAACTACCAGGGATACCATAGCAACACCTTAGTAACCACCTAGCAACCACTCAGCAACACCTTAGCAACCACTATGGATACTATAACAACACCTTAGCACCCACCAGGGATGCCATAGCAATACCTTAGCAACTACTTAGCAACACCTTTTCAACCACCAAGGGATACCATAGCAATACCTTAGCAAGCACCTAGCAACCACTCAGCAACACCTTAGCAACCAATATGGATACCATAGCAACACCTTAGCACCCACCAAAGATGCCATAGCATTACCTTAGCAACCACTTAACAACACTATAGCAACCACCAGAGGTACCATAGCAACATTTTGCAACCACCAGGAAAACCAGAGCAACACCTTAGCAACCACTTAGCAACACCTTAGCAACCACTATGAATACCATAGCAACACCTTAGCACCCACCAGGGATGCCATAGCAATACTTTAGCAACCACTTAGCAACACCTTAGCAACCACCAAGGGATATCATAGCAACACCTTAGCAACCACCTCGGATACCAAAGCAACACCTTAGCAACTACCAGGGATACCATAGCAATACCTTAGCAACCACCTCGGATACCAAAGCAACACCTTAGCAACTACCAGGGATACCATAGCAATACCTTAACAACTACCTAGCAACCACTCAGCAACACCTAAGCAACCACCTTGGATACCATAGCAACACCTTAACACCCACCAGGGATACTATAGCAAGACCTTAGCAAGACCTTAGCAACCACCAAGTATGGCATAGCAACACTTTAGCAACCACCTAGGAACCACTTAGCAACACCATAACAACCACCACAGATACCACAGCATCACCTTAAAAACCATCTGGGATGCCTTAGCATATGAGCCATGTTAGCTGCGCAACATCCTGCATTTCCTACAGGAAATGCACTTTTCTAGTTATATCATGTAAATGTACAAAACAGCTTTGGGATAATGTTCATGACTGGAAAACCTTACGTTACGTTCTTCAGATTTATAAGGAATGTGCTACACATGGTTCTATATAGCACCAAAAATGGTTCCTCTGTTATTACAAGTTTGACATCATAACAATAGCAGAACCCTTTTGGGGGGCTACATAGAATACCCAAAAATGTTATTTACAGAACCATCCACACTTTTAAAAAAAGATGATTCTTCAAGGGTTCTTTAATAAAAAAAATTGTTCTATATAGAACCATGAACACACACAGAACCATTCATGTGGTTAAAGCGTTTGTTCCATTGTGAAAGGTTTGATGAGGAAAGTGCTGTAGATGGTTCTATACATAAACTTTTTGAAAATGGCTCTAAATAGCCACCAAAAGGGTTCTGCTGTAGTTATGATGTCAAGTTTGTAATAATAGAGGAACCCTTTCTGGTGCTATATAGAAACATTTTCTTTACTAAAGAACCCTTGAAGAATCATATTTGTTATGAGTGTATATCAGTATTCTGTCTAACTCATTTTTCTGTGGTCAACAAGAACAAGAACTTCAGCATAAACAAACAGGTTGCCTATTTTGTACTTTTTCTCAAGTAAAAATATAAAGTAGAAGTATGTTTACTTAAGAAATATTTTTTAAGTATTTCCACTTCTACTCTGAAATAGTACTTTGTCCACTATGAGAGGGTATACTAGTATCTCAAAAACACTAGAATATCATACAATCCTTTTTGTTTTACTGTAGTGTAGCTAATAGCTCATGAAAATCCAAAATCTCAAATTGTTAGAATATTTCATTTCGAGTTTGAGTAAATGACTACTCAGTGTCAATATTAAAACAAAAAATGCCACTTTACATGTAATGAATATAAAATATGACAGTTTAACTTCTTGAATGAAATTATGGACACAACTTTTTCCACGCTACTCTAATGTGTGGAGATGCACTAGTAATCCTGGTTTGAACAGATTATGAGATGTGAAGCCTAGTCAGTGTCCGAGCTGTGTTGTGCGCATGCGCACTGCAGTGTCTCCGCGGCTCCGTGTGTGTCGCGCGCTGCTCATTCGGAACCGGAGCGGCGGCGGCGGGGATCTCCGGCTCTCATCACAGCGATTACGGGCTAACTGATTCAAATCTTCACCTCCCAGAGAAGCCGCACGTCAGCTCCCCTTCTCGGTAAGTTGCGGAAGTCTGTGTTTTTGTGGAGAGGCGGCGGAAAGTTGTCTTTCTTTCTCCGTTTTAACGAAACCGAAGTTCTTCACAAGTTCGCATGCTAAGCTAAAGCTAACAGACGACACAGAGAAAGACTCTGAGAGATGAGGAGATAAGTTAGCATACTGGCTAGGTGATAGCTTTAGCTAGCCGTGTCGGCTTTGCTCTTTAATTAGCCACATACACACTTCAGGAAATCGATGATTATAGGTAGTAAAATGCTAAACTCGTTGGGATTCTTGTTGATTAACTTGTGTTTTGGTCGTATAACTGGGAAAATTCACTGAGTGACTTATTCTGACGTTGTCCACCGTACCTAGTCAGTGTTTTAATCCGCCTCATTACAGAACTATGATAATCGCGGTTAGCTTGCTAAGTTAGCTGTTTTTTGACGACTGTGTGAGTGAACATTGTCCGTCTGTCCGTTTGTCCACAGCTTAGCTAACCTCTGCTAACTGGCTCCTGTTCAGCTGAGTTAGTCTCTGCTAAACTTCACCAACGTTTAAGTTCTCTATCCTGTTGTTGCACATTTGTTAAACATTTAATAAGGAATACATGATGTAAACGCTTAATGTTTGAGAAAAGTTCAGTGTTCTTATCGACGACCAAGTTTGCTAACTGGCTACGTTAGCTCTCGGCGTATCAGGCTAACGTTAGTTAACATTCGCTAACTAGCTCACTTTAATCAGTTAAAACAGACAAATGTCTGTAAATTGACTGTGCACATTCAAAAAATGTATTTTTCCCTTTTTATTACGAAAAAAGTTGTTTTTTTGACTGCGTTATTGGAGATGGACCTGTAGTTTAAACCAGAAATGATTTCCGACTTATTTTGGATCTGTTTGGTAGTAAATTGACCAGCAATCAAATCCTTTGTTGTGCGCTTGCTTTGGGAGGTCAGTGTCGAGATCCTGTTTAGGAGGTTTGTGGTGGATGTCGTGGTAGGTGCTCAGCGGTTGAGTTCAAAGATGCCGGCAGACACTTGGCACAGCAGGGTCTTTTTAACTGCCATCGTGTCTTTTCATCACCCTTAAAACGACATGGCGTAAAAAAGTATACAAAGTGAGATCATGAAACACTGTCCTCAGTTCTGAATATGTAAGATAGAGAACAGTATTAGTTTTCTGGGTAAAAGTCCCTGCCGATAGAAAAAAAGCTACTTTTCTCAACTGATTTTCACATCAGTGATGTAGAGAACTGCTGGTCTGAAAAGGCCAGCCAGCCAAGATATGCTGGTAGTTTTGACTTTTTTTTTTTTTGTTGTTGCTCATGACTTATTTCTCCCTACTGACTAGGATTGGGACTTTGTCATTTCCTAGAAATCTTGGATAAGTCAACATTTCATCATTACTCTATCAGACCATAATGTGTAACCATTTGTTTAGTGTATGCATTGATCACTCATTCCAGACCAGATATGATTTGCACATTTCATTTTGGTGTCTCATCTTACCTTATGTTGATTTCTCTGCTGATCCTGTCATTGTGTTTGACAGCAGAGCAGTACATTTTGATGGTGATGCTGTCATTTGGTCATTCAGTTGACTGACATTTCAGTTGCTAGACTGTGATTGTTATCTAAAAATATAATCTTTATTCTTGAAATGGGAAAAATGTATATTATGTTTAAATATAGATCAACTCAGTTTTAATAGATGTCACCATAAATGTGTCCGCATGAGATTTTAATTAATGCAACACTATTTTTTACAAATAAACTTTTTTTTAATTGTCCTGATTCTCTCACGTCATTTTGCTTTGACTCATTATATCATACTGACTCATAATAAACTGAAATTTTGATTCTTATTTTAAAATTACATCAGTGCGCTAGTGGTAAATGTCACCAAACCTGCTTGTTCCATGCTTGATTGCTGTAAGTGGGACTAGACAGGTGTTTTAGAGCCCTGGCAGTCCTGTTAAGAACCAGCACTGACACTAGGCACCCCTTGGCGTGTAGTAGGGGACACGTCTCTTTGAATCTCATGCTGTGCCATGGACTAGCCTGCAGAGCATTGCTGTACTCCATGAGAGAATCACTGAAGAATAATGGGGTCAGACAGGCATGACTTTGCTGACTAAAGATCCAGTGTATGACGGTTGGGGAACTTTTCGAGAAACAGGTTTAATATCAGTGTGGCGGACCATCTCACAGGTGATGATCTTAAAGTATTGCCACAATTCTTCTTGGCATTTGAATAGTTCAAAGCCAAATAATGAAATGGGTGAAGGATGTCAATGAAAGCAAAACACAACTACTTTTTTGAGCTTTGTTGTTAAATTTGTAACAATTTCTAAGACATTATTAAATGTTAAAAACAAATTTAAGAGTGTAACACTAATACACCCCCAGTGTCTTAATACAGCATCTCTCATTTGCAGTCTTTTGTGAAACCCACTGTCAGTCAAAACTAAGCATCTGGGTGCATCCTATCTAGAGTAAATGAGTGAAAAGAAGGGGAGATGCTTATGTTGAATAGACCCACATTCAAAAGCCTTTTTTCCTTGAAGTCACTGATAATTCAAGGATTTGTGATTTTTGGGGATGTGAAGAAGCCCCATTTGAAAGCTTTTTATATCTGACCAGTCTGTACAGTGTATGTAAAGTTCAGTCAAAAAAACACATGTTTTAACACATTAAATGTTGAAAGTCAAATTGACTACAGAATTGGAAATTGTACTGAACATGATAATGTGTGAATTGTTGCCCCCCTGTTGTGGGCACCTGTTTTGGTTCACCTGAAGCTCAGTACCTGCATGATGACTACAGGCAATTCAATTCAAGCTCCTGCTAAAAGACAGCTTGCATTAGCAGCATAATTTTGTAGGGATTTCTCATGTGATAAGAGGAGCTCTCAGTAGAAAGATTTTACTAATGCAGCATCACTTCTATCACAATAGACACAGTTCACATTAACTATTTTTTGAAAGATGATTGTTGGTGTTGAACAGATGGAGAATTCGCTTAAGGTAGGACATGCTCACATACTGTTCACCAAACAGAGCATTAGAGAATTTTTGTAGTGGACTTAGCTTTATTCACTGATGATCCTTAACTGAAATGCAATGATATGTCAGGTCTTCTTAGATAATCATGTTCTAACATGTCTTAAAATCTCTTATTATTGCGATGGCTAAGGCATCAAAGATGGAGTCCTGAAATAAACAGGAAACTCTACAAATTGACTCATGGCTACAGTAACTGGGTGAAAGATCTTTGACTTCCACCTCCACTTCCTGTCAACCCATAGGAGGGTATGAATATGGAAAAGGTACTTAAGGACTGTTGATTTCCTGTTGTCACTCAGTGAGAGGCTGTTTGTTTGAGGCCAAAGGGCAGGCTGATCAAATGCTGAGTAAAAAATGGCTGAAGATGGTAAACATGGTTAAGCTGTATGTCTTCACCTTTTTTGTCGATCAGAAGTCAAGCTGTAAATGGAATTCTGCCCATATTTTGAAAATAAAAGCCTGATGGAGCTTGAAACAATGTTTCAAAGCAAAGTGTCATTGAAGTACCATTAACTGCCAAGTCCTTATGGTATGAAAATTCAACTTCAAAAACACAAACATACATCTGCCAATTGAGCCTACATCAGTTTAGCCCTGCCCACTCACAGCAATGTTATCAGGAGTGTTTAAGTCATGACTGTTGATTGAATTAAGAAAAATATAGGGCAGCCCATCAGAACCGAAGTAATTTACATAAAACTCTTAAAGGTGCATATCAGTCTTAAACCATCTGTATAATTCTAAAGTTAATAAGTTGGAATATCCTCATGTAAACATTAATTATAGCAGTTCTTACTACAGATACCTTAACATAAATGTTAAGTGGATTTCAATAGAATAAGAACTAGAATATGACCTCTTTATTTAATCGATGAAGTGCATAAGAATGATTTCAAACTGCTTTGAAATATGGCAGTTGTGGAAGATGCTCATGCTGGAGAAGTTTTAGAAAGTACACTACAACAGTTTCCACTGTGTAATAGAACTGAACTTTGCTGACAGGGCAACTCTGGAACTCTCTGTGTGCTGCAGTGACATGAATGCAGCACCAAGGTATTCACCCAGGAGGGCACAACTTGTGGGTGTGCTGCAGCTCTCCCTCTGCTCTTGGAAATGGCACAAACCACTTATTGAGACATTTGTGTTTGTGGGTGTTGGCTGTAGCAGCCTTTGTTTTGTCGTAATTCCAGGAATGTCTTGTGTATCATAAATGAATATAAACTTACAAAGCTTACTGTCATGTTAGTATGCCTGCCTGTTGCCCAGTGTCCTGAACTTTTCTGAGGACAGCTAATGAATTCTTGAATTGAAAATTTGTTTTGAGGTATTGGGCATTGTGCAACACTCTGCTTCAACATACAGTGAGGAACACTGAACACCCTGCGAATTTGCAAGTTCTCCCACTTAGAAATCATGGAGGTGTCTGAAATTTTCATCTTAGGTGCATGTCCACTGTGAGAGACAAAAATCTAAAAGAAAAAATCCGGAAATCACAATGTTAGATTTTTTTAATCATTTATTTGTGTTACTGCTGCAAATAAGTATTTGAACACCTGCCAATCAGCAAACATTCTGGCCCTCAAAGACCTGTTAGTC
>BRDA01004884.1:22272-43897 GCA_036984385.1 Crenuchus spilurus
GCACCTAAGATGAACATTTCAGACCCCTCCATGATTTCTAAGTGGGAGAACTTGCAAATTCGAAGGGTGTTCAAATACTTATTTTCCTCACTGTATGTGCTCTGCATATTTTCTGATTCTGGTTGTTTTTAAGTTGCCCAGCTCTCAAAACAGAAATACTAGTGCATCTCACAAAAATATTGAGAAAGTTCATTTGCATTCATAATTTAATTCAAAAAGTTAAACTGGCATATAGTTTATATTCAGTATAGGTTAGGTGGCATTTCAAGCATTTTTTTATTTAACTGTTGATGCTGATTAAATAGTAATGTACACAAACTCAAAATGAAATATTCTAATCTGAGATACCGGATTTCTTATTTTCATGAGCTATAAGCCCTACTGATCAATATTATAGCAGAAAGGCTCATCACTTTTGTTGAAACACAAATGAACCTTTTTATATTTTCACATAGATTCTAATTTCTCATTTTTATACTCTTTTCTTGTCTTATTCCTGGTCAAAAGCTGTTCAGTCGTGTTTATTTGAGGCTAAATGGGACACAGGAGATTGCACACCATAGTAGTAGCAGGCTTGTCTGTGAGTGAAATCTCTTCGATATCGCATAAACTCTTCCTTGTTGAGCTAAACTAGCTATTGACTGGTGGCAGCACTAACGGGTTGTAGTGATTCACAAAATTCATAATACATTTCAGTATGATGTGGGAGTGTCTTGGTTCAGTTCAGTTAAAACTGAGTGTCTAAAATAATAGTAGAATTAGATATTAGAAAACCAGAGCAGAAATGTTTAATTCCCATAATATCTGTGCTTTATAATGCCCGAGCAATATATAGTGAAATAACAAGCTACCCTGTGATACAATGTTATGTTACAACACATTTATATTGGCACATCCCTGCTAACTGCCACTAACTGAAAAGTTATTGAGGACGGAAAGGATTCAGAGGCAACCATTCAGTATTTGCTACCACCCTGAGGAATGTGCTGTATAGGAATTGAATTGGTGGATGTTGGCATATTTGTTAGTGTGAAACTTATTCAGAAGTGTTGTCATAAATGTGATGGATTGTTATTAGTATAGACCTGGATTAGCAGTTGATTACTTTGCTTTTTATAGCTAGTGGTCTACACACATCTCTTCATGATTCCTCTTCACTTCCTCTTGAATCTGGGTCTTTGCCTTGTGGGCACAGAAAGACGTGCTATTCAGACCAAATGCTTTAAACTGCTTCAGGCCATCAGCCGATTAGTTAAGTTCAAGAACTGGATTATGACGGCAACCTGTCCTGGATTTGGCCAGAGATTGTAGATATGGGCCAAAGCGAATTATTTGTGGTTTGATTGTGGGTTATTTTATGCTGTACAGGTAAACATAGTGGAAAAGCATGTCTTGGTGCCATTCTGTGCAGCCTTTGAATCTTATCTACAAATTTGCTGGCAGATCCACCGATTTTGTGAGTGTGTGTGGGTGAGTGTACTTGTGTTCATGCATGTGAGTTTACACTGTAGACTGTTTGAGATCTGTGTGAATGTGGGGGATGGGTAGGTGGTTTTCCGATGTGTGTGATGTGTGTGTGTGTGCGTGTTCAAGGGGGTGAGGGGGTGACTGAGGCTATGTTCTTTCAGTGTGCGCATTCTTTTGTGCCCACATCAAGAGACATAGGCTATACTTCCTGGCTCAGCGCTCGTTGTCCTGTTGCTAGGGGCAATACCAGGTGGAGCCTGTGGCAGATTCAGGGTTAAAGACGTCCATTTTGTTAGGTAACACCCTTGTGGCCTGATCTGTCAGTGGTGTTAAAATGGCAGGGCTTAACCCTTGATGTGCAGGACTGAGTCAGCAGGGGCACCCTCATGGAGTCTTATAACTATCTACAGCACAAGAAGAAGCCAGCTTGGAGAAACTGAGATGGAAACAACCTACAAACAAATTGATCACATAATGTATTATTTGTGTTGATGTTTATCTACTTATTTTTAATTAGGGATGAATTGAAAGTCCTTAAAAACAGGATAATGGGGAAACAGCTGGTGGTTTCAGAATAACTGGAGTGTTCTTGAAGAGAAGTAGTGAAAATCACATGTTGAGCTTAGAGCTCATAACAAAAATCATTAACTTGGACTCAAGTCACTTGTGCTGTTGAAGACAATTTAACATACATAAAGATTAAATGTTTGTTGCTTTCCCTTAACTCTAGCTTCTGTGGTTAACATTTGCTAAACAATCCAGGATTTTCTTTGCAGCAGTGCAGAACTGCTCTCCAGTCAAAACAAGCTGTGAGATATGTAAGATTTACTTTTAGTAAAAAGGATCAACACTCAAGTTCATTTTATTAATTTAAACCTAAATATCATCAAAATATAATATTAAATTGTATCATTACCTGCCACTGCTTTCTTAAGGCTAATTGCTTGTTTGTTTGTTTGGTTGCTTGTTTGTTTTTGTATCCTTTCATTGCTGTGCACTTGTGTTTAGTTGTAGTTAACTGTGTTGTTTAGCCTGTTCCCTATGGGCGGTCATTACAGCTTCTTGAGGCCACATGAGGAAATAGTCACTAGTTTCTCAGCCCACCTCACTATGGCATGCAGAGACTTGTTTTCAGATGGTCCCACTGCATAAAACAATGCATTATGCATAGTGATGAACACACCTCTGAAACAGGCAGTTAGGAGCTTTATTTGCTATCCTTTAACAGGTGATTTGTTTTTGAAGGCAAGGATTTTAATCAGTATAATGTACTTGCATCTTGCTAGTTCTTTGAAACTATAACCATCACAGGGCTGAAAAAAGTTACTTTTTAAATGATTCTCGATTCCAATGTAGACATTTTTTTAGTTATGTGAACGAACAAATAAAATTGATTTGATTTGTTTTATTATAATAAAGTGTGAAAATGCAGGTGTGAATATTTTCATGAATAGTGTCATCTAGAGTAGTTAAATATGCTCTGACAAAAAATTGTACAAGAACAACAAAAGCTTTCAGGAAAAGTGTAAGCTTTCAAGAATAGCCGGGCAGCTCTCACTTTAAACAAATGCAAACACAACTTCCTTACATTTCAGTCTGGCATCAGAATACAGCTGTCCACTACAAAAATTTGCTGATGCGTTCTTGGAATGTGAGTGTATCCTGCCATGAACAAATACAACTGTCATCTTTAATGGATGACATGTATTTTGTGTATTATGTATTTTGTGATTTGAAATTTCACTGTGTCCTTACTTTCTTTTCATCGAGACATTCTCTCATCATACGAGACAACACTAGAAAATGATGCTAATATTTGCAGTTTATTAGCAGGAGCTTTTTCAGTGTTAGAGGGTGGGTTATTTTTTCTTTCCTTTGTATTCCATACAGTGTTTGTGTTAGTACTTTTGGTTGCAACTGGCTTTTGACAGAGCTTAGACTATACATGAATTTGGGTGACCATTTGATAATTCAATTCTGTCATTTAAATGATAATTCCATCTTGATGATGTTTTATTTTTTGTCCATGTGTATGTTCTGCTCAGAAGTTTCTCTTTGCATTGCCTAAAATTCAGTTGAATATTTTAATTTAGAAAACGATCAATATAGAATCTTCATGTGAAATTGTACTTATCCCCATTATCAGTTTTGAACATAGTTACAGGACATTAATTTGAATTAATTATGAAAAATGTCCACACTATATCATACAGATTTTCTAGCGAAATGGAAAGTTTTTCAGTGTGTTATCAGTCCCAAATCTTGTTAACAAGGACTGCATCAAAAGCTGAATGTCACAGCCTTTAACTTGTTTACAGCAAATGGCTTCCAGTAGACTAAACAATGCTGTAATTACTGCTACTGTACTTTAGCCACTTTGGCCTGCTCTGGACATCTGCAGTGAACAAACTGAGAATTTCTTAAATTGTATATCAGTAAAATTATTGTTCATGACGGTCATTGTTGTGCTTCTGAACTGAAAGTGGTAACTATTGTTCCAAGCCCACTGCTAGACCAAGTGTTAACAAGTCCTGACCTACGAAGAAATAGTCTACGGTATGTAAAAGACAATCTTTAAGGATAACATGAGTCTGGTTAAGCATGCAGTAAACTTGAATTGTTGACTTGGAGACACATTGCTCTTCATATATATTTTGTAATAGCAGCATTTTGCATTTAGCAGCATTTTGTAATCCTCCTCCAGACTGGAACACCCAAACTCACTGTAGTAATACTAGGGCTTTCATGATAAATATTTTTTTCATAGAAAGATGTGCTTGTTGGTGCTAAAAAATTTCAGATTATTTGGAAGAATTTGCTTGGTTAGTTAACGTATGCATGTTTATTTGTATTTGTTATGGTGCGTACAGATCTCAAAATTGTTAGATTACACACTGTGTAATTGTTCATGACAAATGCAAGCACACAAGAAAAATTAGACTTTGACCTAGAAGACTTTTAACTCAAGCCCTTCCTTTCTTAAATGCTGATTGATGATGAATCACCTTGATGTGCTTTCATGACCATTACTCACATGAATGGTAGAGGTTTTTGACTGTATGGATTACTTGATTAACTTTATAATAGTATTCACATCCATGAAATGTTCTGGCACTATAAGCATTGGCAGCCTGAATATTGCACAGTACTGATGCCAAACATCTTAATTCAGGTATCATCTGCTAAATGCCTTTGGGTTGTGCTTTTATTTTCTCATAAGACAGTAAGATTACATATTGCGTCATTGATTTGCTCAGTGTGAAAGCATGGAAAACCTTCCCAGCATCAATGACTCACAAGTTCTGTGTATGCAGTCAAGTACATTGCTTTATGCATCCTGTCAGTTTTTGTTGTACAGTTTCAGTAGCTTTAGCATCATTCGCTAATTCTCATGTTGCTAAACACACTGTTTTACTTAATATATTTTCCAAAGTTTGTGTTCATGTCGATTGAAAATATTAGGCTTGCTCATGGCATGAACCATGCTCCTCTTTGGTGATTCTTTCTGAATCATTTTTAAATCTCATAAGCTCAAATTATTTGTGCAGCAAGTCTTAAAAGGATTCAAGGGTCAACATTTTTTTATCATACAGGCTAAATGAAATATGATTCATATTTCATTATTTTGATCCTTGAGATGCTTATTTTATGGTATTGTTTTATACTTGATCTTAATATTGATCTTTGATGTTTTTTATATTGTTACGTTATGCTACAAATATATAGAAATAAATTATGAATATAGTTTACGTTTAGTGCTTATCAATGTTTGTTGCTGTACCTAGAGTTTCAGAGAGTGACGTAATTTCAGTTCTCTGTGTTGTACATATGGTGGTATTGACAAAGTCTACTTACTTAAGTTTCAGTACACTGCAGTTCTAATTTCAATTAATTGTCTACTTTATAATACATGGGCATATATAAGCTGGATAACCAAGACCAGATAGAAAGAATATCTTGGAAAGAATATCATTCTACTTTATGACTGTCATTCACTGGTTATGTGACGAGGTGTCAAGTGAACATGCATGTTGACCTAGCTTCATAATTGGTGTCCAGTGTTTGATCTTTCTTGTTGCCACCTTGAAAATTTAATCTCCACCTGCCTTATATGGCAGTTTCATAAAAAAAAGGTAAAATTAAGAGATATTGTAACTAATCTGTGCTAGCATTGATATAAAATCAATGATGAAAATACAGAAAGGTGTGTGTGTGTGTGCATCATGTATGTGTATAATGTACAATATGCTGCATTTTCACCATAATTCCTGGAAGTGGATGAAGGACATGATCTTCTCTTATCATTGCAGAATCTCTTAAATGTCTAGGCCTGTAGCTTTTTGCGTTGATTTGTAAATTATTATTACTTGGTTGATGGTACAATGTTTGACATCATTACCTGTGCTTAAGTTGTAGCTGTTTCATTTAGTGAATGAGTCAGGGGTGCTTGAGCTTTGTGTGTCTGTAGATTCTCTTAAACAGAGAGAGGAAGATGCTTTTTTTTGCTTCGTCTTCAACCTACTTGTTTCGGAATGCTGGAAGCCCCTCCCCCCTCGGGCAAACGCAAGCGTGTGTGTGACAGTGCTTGCTGCCAGTCAGTCTCTCAGGGGTTAAAAACCTGCCTCAGCCTCTGACTGCGTCCACAGACCGGTTTAAACTGGTTTTCAGGGAAGTGCTTTGTGTGTCCCATGGAATCTTGGGAAGGGTCATGTGGAGCCCTAGTGATGTCACTGAGATGAGAGAAGGCCTCAGTGTTGAGTCAGCTCAGCCTCTGTCTGTCAGATAGCAGATGTTTTTGACACAGGTAGGCAACACGTCGACTTTGGGCTGTATGGCACTCACTCATAAAGCAATACAATACAAACCATTTTAAAACTTAATAATTAGTTGCTGATTTTATGATTGTGTTTATTAGTAATAGGTTGGATGGTTTTGGTTTGTAAATATATATTATAGTGGGTTAAAGAATTTAACTCATGGTTGCATTAGTATAGGCATGTACCATGTGGTGTTTGTGGCACTGAAAGCTCATCAATATTTTGGAAAATAAAATGCAGTGATTACCAGCTTGTCCCCTTTTCTGTGATGCATGAAAGTGTTTAATAATGGTAGTACTATCTTCTTTAGCCTTCAGCCAGAGATGTATTCTGAGCTGTATACTAAAGATAAAAATAAAGCAGTCCAGAGATATATTTTGATATGGCATTAGCAAATCTTTATCTAGCAAACACTATAACTGTAAGTAAGATTACTTTTGTTTTGGATTGATTGTCACTTTCTTTTTGTGCTGGATTTTATTCAGGTGACAAGATGTCTGAGGAGGTGGTGCGCCAGACACGCAGCCAGAAGAGAGCTCTGGAGCGGGAGGCCCCTGTCCTGGATGGAGAATCTAAGAAAGTGAAGCTTGAAAGGGGAGAGCTGGGGTCTGGCAAGGTGGCCAGCATCCTGAAGGCTGGCGAGGTAAAGGCCACCATCAAAGTGGAAGTACAGGCCAATGATGAACCTGTGGATATGAGCACATCAAGAAGGTAAGCCATGCCTCAACAAGGGGGGTGGGTATCACAGCTTGTAAATGTCTTGTCTTTCAATAATTTTTAGTGGATTTTGCCTGTTCTTCCTTGAAAAGTGAAAGGAAAAGCTTCTAGTTCTTGGACTGTCTTGCATTCACAGATTTTTCTTTAGGAAAGATCCTTAAGAAAGATGATAGATGTTAGGAACTGTGTGAGGACCAGTGCAAAACCTTGTTGTAGAAGGCAACCTCTTTCAGCCTTCGGCTTTTTACAGATGTTGTAATACTTGCTTCCAGAATTTGCTGGTAATATAATTGAAATAATGCTTCCCTCTAACCAGAAAATATTCCTTATGTCTGGCTGCACAATTCTGAAGCATAATCAGTTCAATCTTTTTTTTTAAATATTTTTTAGGGATGCACCGATACCACATTTATTCAAACCGAGTACAAGTACTTACATTTAAGTACTTGCCGATACCAAGTACCAATATGAGTACTAATAAATATCAATACTCGAAATGAAAATGAAACTGAGCCTGTATGTGTGTCTTACGGCTCCAGTTAGACGTGTTTGTGATCTATTTAATCTAAACACCTAAGATAATGATAACAGATTACACATTTCCCCTTTATACACTGAAACATTCAAAAATGAAACATATCAGATATACATAATCATCACCGTTAGCGAACTAGCTAGCTACACTACGTTAGCTTACCTTTTTGTAAAGCTCGTGGTGGTGAGAACTGAGGACCTCTTGAGGTTAGTAGTGCTTTTCCCAGTTATTTTACATCCACAAACTTTGCTTTGTTTTGTTTTGTGTGGCAGTGAAAGTGAAATTACTCCATAAATCGCTTCTTCTCTTCCGTCGAAGCTGCAGCTGTGTCAGCTCATTGTGTTGTTGACTGACTGACTGACTGTGGAGCTTAGCCTGCTTTGATGAAGTCAGACGTGCGGCAGGTTTACTTTAAAAAGCGGATTACTGGACAAAAACATTATTTTAGTCATTCTGTGACATTTTCTTTTCGTTTTTATTCGTCGACTAAAAGTCTAATACTTTTAGTCATAGTTTTCGTCTCGTTCATTCACTTGGAAATACCTCCACACCGCGGACATAGCTGCTCCTTCTCTACTACCGGGCTGGTTAAAGTCACGCTGCCGTGAAGTGGCTTGTTCAGCTCGGCTGCTGTACGTAGTCGTCGTCATCTTTTTTTAATTTTATTTTTTAATTTAATTTAATTTATTTATTTTGTGGCGCAAACTAATACTGTCTGTTAGAAGGAAATGAAGCTCCCACCACGCTGGTATCGGATCCTGTAGTATCGGAGCACTTTTATGAATACGAGTACAAGTACACGCACGTGGTATCGGACAGATACCCGATGCTGGTATCGGTATCGGTGCATCCCTAATATTTTTTTATTTGTGTAATTTTATGTAAGCATCACTGTATCATAGTGCACCAGCTGAATTCATTAAATCTTCCTGAAGGTCTTTTTCAGTCAAACTGAGATTTTGACTTGCCTTGCTAGCAGTCTTAAGAGCAGTTTTCGGTTCATTTCATTGGTCCAGACCTCAGCTTGACATTCACTGTTCCTGTCAAGTGCCATTTCCTAATTACGTTACCAACTGAGAAAATGGCAACTGAAAATACTTTGCTATCTTCTTGTAGCCTTCTCCTGCTTGACGGGCATTACTTATTTTAATTTTCAGAGTGCTATGCATCTACTTAGAGGAGCCCATGTCTGCTGTTTACTGGGACAAAGTTTAAGGAGTCAAAGAATTTATAAGGCTTTGACATTTGCAACACCTTTCGTATCTTAAAGGTAATTGCGAATAAGCCATCGTTCTATCAATCTAAGATCTGAGACCTTAATAGAAGTCATGAGAACTTGGATCTCTTGGGATGAACAAACTTTTGCATTATGCTCTTTTCATATTTTGTTTTTCACTTAAAATTTTAAATAAGGTAATGTTATTTAAAATAATACATTAATCGTGCTTACAGTGTTGAAGAGAATGTTTCATCTTTTATTTCATGTAATTTGCATTCATTTTCTATTTTCTTAACTATTCTCTCTAACACAAATTTTGTCCAAATGTTTGCCTGCATACTTCAGGTTTTTACGACTTGGGCATAGAATTAGTAGTCCTCAGGAACTATGAGTGGTTTAACTTATAATTCACTTTTTATAGTTCATTAACTAAATTAATGCTGATTTGAATGTCATCTAAAACTGATACACATTGATTATAGGAAATCATGGCAGCACACAATCTTTTTCAGCATGAACATGAATGGGAAAACTGCCATTTATGTGAGTTCAAATCTGTTGACCCCGTGATCTTCTGCTGTTTGTGTTGTCTCAGCACTTCTAGTATGCCACAATCCAGTGCCTGGATCACACCTTTTGTTTTTCAAACTTTTTTGAAAAACTGTTGTTGCTGTTCACTCAATGTTTTGCATATCTCTTAATTTGAGGTAATATTGCTGCAGATATAGTTCTGACAATCTGAGGGTGTCTAAAATGAGAGAAAACAGAAAAGATACTGATAAGGATTCCAATGAGGAATGTTGCTAGTCTCATGTATTACCTATGTTACAGTGAGCTATTCAGCAAGTGCCTGATAAAATTAAGGGGTCACACACTAGTCAGTATGGTTTAGGACACATGTGACATTTACAAAATAACAGAAGTTGTCATGTTTATTGTCCTATCACATTTACCCAGGTGTACAAGCAAGTGTAGATGTACTAGTTTGAAAGTTCAGCAAGTGCAGAGTGAGTCTGTATTGGGGTATGGATTGTGCGTGATTGTCCATGATGATGATTTGGGGGAGAGGTGTAGTGATGAGCCCATTGACCAGTACTTCTGGCTGTTACCAACCTGATGGCCTGAGGTTAGAAGCGATTGGAACCGATTGGTTCTGGTCTTTATGCTTCTGTACTTCCTGCCACTCCTCAGAACAGATGAGAACAGACAGTGGCTTGGGCAACTGAAGTCTTTTAAGATCATCCTGGTCTTCCTTAGGCACTGTCTGCTTATATAGATCCATGATGTTTTTGAGCTGAACCCTTCTTAGATACTGTGCTGTTCTCACCACTCTGCAGAGCTTTTTGCTTAAAAGCAGTGCAGTTCCAATAGCAGGTGGCGATTTAGCCAGTTAAAATGCTCTCCATACTACATGTGTGTAAAGCTCTGAGGATGTGGTGCTTCATGCCAAACCTCCTCAGCCTTCTGAGTTAGAAGAGGCATTGTTGTGCCTGCTTGAAATTCTAGGGATGATGAGTATATGGGTGCATATGATGGAATCGGATTCAAGATCTCCCTGAAGTAGCTACTTATAGTGGATAAGTTTTTATTCATTTTTATAGTTTACAGTAAGTCACTGACCTAAAACTTATGATAGTAAAAGATCTTAATTTGTTTTTTTGTTTTTTTATATTTGAATGCAGTTTGGTGAAATCAGACATGTTTTGGTGATGCATTGTAATGGAAAATGCTAATAATTAGTATTATGGCGTTTTAGTGTTAGCAATGTTAGCCAGTGCTCAACTCCAAACATGTTTTGGTTGATGGACAACATCTGTGAAATAATATAAATATGATTTCTGGATGAATGTTTTCTTTAATAGTTGCACACTTAAATGTTTTTGCTTTTGAAGAGATGATTTCTTCTGTATAATATCCAAGCTAAGTCCTGAAACGTCACAGGAAAGGCTGACCTTTGCGAGCCTAGTTGAGGAACTACCCATTAGGCTTGGGCGGTATAACGGTATTTTGTTATACCGCGGTATTTAAATATGGTGACGGTATCTAAAAGTTATGACGGTATTAGTCACGTGAGGTAATGCGGCACATTTCAAAAATAAGTCTATTAAAACTGGGACTTAAACGTGCTTCACACCTCAGCAAAACAGCGCCAGTTTCACAGAAACACACACTTGATACTTTTATTTCAAAACTAAACAAGTAATTGTTTATTTCGGCCTCTGGTAAAGTCGTGTGTGTGTGTGTGTGTGTATCTGCGAGCACGCTGTGATTCCCGCTCTGGTGATCATATTAAAGTTAATTTCAGTGTCTTAATTTCATTTATTTCGTAAGATAGAAGCGAACCAGGTCTCTGTCTCTCTCTCTCATTATTTTCAGGCAATAAATAAAAACATAAAGCCAACAGAGGTGATCTAATTCAGCAAACGGGTGCAGCACGCATTTAACTTTTGACCTTACGTTCATTTCCCGTTAACCAGCGCACATTTTTTTGTAACTTAGCCTCCACGAAGCACTAGCATTATCACAATGGAGCGTTTTTTTTTCCCTGAAACGTCCACGAGTAGAAACTCAATCAAAAGAAAATGAGAGTGATTGTGAACCTGGGCCTTCAGGTGATGTTAACAGGTCTGACACAATGCTTGTAGTCAGTGGCCATGACCAAGAAAGGCCAGAGGATGGATTTGAGGGAAGGGACCCGCAACTGTGATGTGGCTTACTGTATACCCATCAAATCCCCAAGCCCTAGTAAAAAGGGGGGTTAATGCCCACCAAAACGGGGTTAAATAAACACCCTTTACTTATATATCAACTACGCTATCTGAAGAGTTTCACCTCAGGAAATAAGGACTAGAAAATATAAAGCAACACAGGTTCGTTTGTTGGGACAGAGACTCGTTTGACAATCAATTTATTTGCAAAAAGACTTGATTTTATTTCACAATTCAGTTATTGACCTAATCACTAAAAGGCTCAGCTGCAGCTGTGATTAAGACACCATTTATTAAAATGATCAGTAAGAATTCTCATATGCTAAATGACAGAAGCTAGCAGTAAGCTATTCGCTAGCTGCCACCACAATTAAAGAAAATAAATATAAAATAAAAAAACTAAACTATTAACAAAAATATAATTAACGAATTTCAAAAGATAGAAACGAAAAACTTAACACAACAGTAGAAAAACAATAATCTAATATTACCAAGAAACCAAAAAAAAAATAACCAATAAACAAAGAAATAAACCAAAAACAAACAATTTAATAACCACTTAAGGTGGTAGTTGTCTAACAACAATAGCTTCACAGCCAAATATGCAACTTTGCAGAGATGTGTCAGCCCCGTTTAAACAGAGCTTAGTCAGACGACACCAGCGCCACCAGCAGCGGGCAGCATGACTCTGAAGTAAAGCGCAGATGCATAAATGCATGAATAAAGAAAAATGTGTCAATGGTTTGAAAATCTACATTTGGGTAATATCCTGGCATATTTGCACACCATGAAGCGTTATGGTAGCATGGCATGATTATTTCTAATAATATTCTAAATGAGTTTATTTTTGTGCTTCAACTAATGCTGCAGTGACGCGACTGTAAAAAGGATCAATGTTTTGTAGAACCAAAACAAAATATAGACAGTAATGTCTGTTATTGTAATAATGTTAAATAATAATAGTAATAATAATAATAATTTTTACTTAAAGGTTTATCAATTCGTCAAACTGAATTGTTAATAATTCATTGTAAAACACATCATACACATTTAATAAACAGCAGTGATGTGTAACAAGCAGGGCGTATGCTGTTTGTTGCAGTAGAAATTAAACTGACTTGCACATTTATGGGAAAGCCTAAATTATAGAGCACCCTCACTGAAAATTCAAGCTACCCCATAGCACCAGCAAAAGAAAATCTCTCAGGGTGTCTGCTCGCAGGGGTGGGGGTGGGGGGCGGGACGGTGATAAAGGGAGCACTAAGCAGCTGCCGCCCGCCGCCGCCGATAATACCGCATACCGCGATATTTTCTCAAGCTCATACCACGGTATGAAAAACACCAATACCGCCCAACCCTACCCATACTTTTTTTCCAGGGGCAGAGAATGGCATGGTACCATTTTCTTTTCTAAGGCAGTACTGGCATCCTGAGTAGTATCTCATATCTATTCCAATCCAGTTTTAAATCTCTCAAGCTTTTTAATATTAAATGACTTCCTGTGAACAAAGAAAATTAACTCATGTAGCTAAATTCTTGCATGACCATTTTCAACAACCAATTCAGGACAGGAAGTACTGATCTATAATTATTTTAGGGATGATTGCAGGTGATTATGCAGGTGTTTTTAAAGCTTAGAATTTTTTCTTTGAAAACTACTGAGCTTTAAAATGTATATACCATTCTCACACCACTCACACTTGACTACCCCTTCTCTACTGTTATCATGTGACATTATCATCTGGTTACTGATGTTTACTGGTTTCTGTGGCCTACTTTCCTTTGCCTTACATTTTGTTGTGTTGTATTCAATAGAATCAGTTCTATTTCAGGCTACATTTGTGACAGTTGTGTAGGATTTATTTTTTCCCCTTTATATTCAATTCACAATTTTATGCTGATATTTACATTTACAGAGTTTGGCAAACAATTTTATCCAGAGTGACGTACAACAGTGTTTTCTTTCCATTAAGAGAATTAGCTAGTACAGACAGGTTAGAGTCCAAACTACTCTTCAGTTCAAACACTGGTAGAACAAAACCATCACTAATACCTAGACAGAAGGAAGGATGCACAATATAATAGCATTACAATGCATTACAATAAGTGTTTTAAACTAGTGCTTGATTAAATGTTCAACAGAGAAATGGGTCTTCAGTCTGCATTTGAAGACTGCGAGGAACTCTGCTATTCAAACAGCCAGCCTTGAAGGATGGTGGATCAAGCCCAGTTGTACTAGAAACTTGAAGGGTATTTGTCAATACAGACACCTGTAATTAGGCCTTTTCTAGATTGAGGCTTGACCCTTGAATGTGCAAGAATTCCAATACTTTGTTGTGATATCAGAACATATGGAGGTTTGGTTGCCCTGGATTCGCTCAACTTATCTATGTAAAGTTCACAAACCCTGTCTTAAAATGTCCCCACTTAAAGCTTAGGATAACATTCTAATAATTTAGGCTACTTTAAAAAATGCAGCTCTTGTCATTTGAAAATTGCACTCTTTAATTGTCATTTTGATATAAAAATGATGATTATTCTTTAAGCCCTAACCTGTATGTATTAAAATAGTATATTGTTGACCTTAAAGTGTTTACAAGAATTATTTTTGAAATAACATTTCAAGTCTTTAGTTTATTCAAGGCTTCAGTGACCATGTTTTCAAAATGTGACTGTGACAGTGTCCAGAAGTATAGTTAATTGTTCTGTAATTTCTGTTTCAAATACAATTTTCTGTTCACCGCTGTTATCAAGCAGAAATGCCCGTCTGTGATGCATGTTTAAATGAGAACTCTGTAAATGTGTTGATTGTTTGTAGTTGACACACTATGTGATGAGCCATGGAATGAAATGAGATGCGAGTTGAAAATGGCTACTTCATGATGTCGTCTACTGAGGAGGACAAAGGGGTGACTTATTACTGTGACATGGGGGGAGGGGTGAAAAGTTGAGTGAATGATACCAGATGTGATGACCGTCACTGACTAAACTTCTCAGCACAGACTCTTCATTTAGTGCCATTTTCAGCGTAAACTTTTTGGAAGCTCTCATTTTCTGTAGCACTTGAAACTGCCTGCCATCACAAAATGAAGCCAGTGTGTCACGAACTGGTTTCAGTCGGCCATTGCTATGGAAGGAACCGCTGACGAAAAGGGAGACTGTGGGTCACATGATCACAGGGAAGCTCTAGGGTCATGTGATCTCTTGGGTACTGATTAATAACCAGGAAGTGATGTTGATTACAACAAGGTTAAAGTTTCAGTTTTATCTCCGTCTCTCATACTGCCCAGCCATGAGGTCCCAATCCATGTTCTAGCTACTCTTTCTCTGATAAATGCGGTTTATTTTGTTTTGTAAGGTGGGAGAAGCTCTCCATTAGTCTTTCTCCTCATATATGGTACATTATTAAAAATGCTTTTGATGAATATGATACTAAAAAAGCCTTTTTGATGTCAATGTAATGCCTTAAGGCATCGTTTGTCTTCGAGTGCCGTTTTAACGTGTACGTTATGCTCCTCAATGGTTTGCTTTGAAGTTCCTTTGTGCCTGAAGAGCCACAGGCATCTTCCCTCTCATTTACAGAGCTGAAAAGAACATATGATCTTGTAAACTTTATGGAGGGTCTATGCACTGGACCGTTTGTCAATTAAATAGAAATACTAATAAATATTTACATCCAAAAATTTTTCACTGAACGTTTTTGGGGAAAACAGGACTACTGCAAAAAATGTTAACATGCAGTATCCAAGCACAGCATGAGAAGTAGTTTTCCAGTTCATACTATGACTGCTTGACTGAGTGACATCTACAGTAACACTTTATTTCTACAAGGGTGGTTGCATCAGATCTCCAAAGAACCACAAAACGTAAGCATAGTGTCTTGAGCTAGATCTAGCAAACAGCATATTCAGTAAGTTCTTTAGGCCTTAACTGCAGGCCAGAAGGACAGAATGGGAGCCCACTTATTGGTGTTGAAACCTGTGGCCTTTTTGGTATGGGAGGATGAAGAGCTAATTTGTAGAGAATTATACTACTTAAATGTGGAAATGCTATTTCCATATAGTCTGAGGGCCTTTATGTTGTTTACATGACTGCTGATTAATACAATTTGACTGCGATATTAACAAGTCATATCAATTTAGTAGAGCCTGACCTCATTCCTTAAACTCGGCACTCTTTTTTTTTTTCTGCCACCAAGCCAGGTTCTGTTGTTGTCCAGAGGGAGCAGAGATGTTGTGCATCCTTCTTTTTGAAATGGGTGGTCTGCCCGCAGTGAGAGTTGAGGGTGGAGAGTGTACACAATGGCCTGGCCGCCAGCCATTCCCATCCCCCTCCTCCTTGTTCTCAAACAGTTAGGTTCTGGGAGGGGCACAGACCCTCTCTGGGTATGGAGAGATTGTCCTGACAAAGAGTCAACATGCAAATCAGCTCTTGTGCCCTGCTGTGAAATGGGAAGGCAGATGTGTTGAGGAGAAGCTTATCGTGATCTTGTTGAGGCCTTTAGGGGAGGCCCCATGTATTTGGTCTTGTCAGAGATGTTGATTAAGCTCTGTTAAGATCTTGCTGGGTTAATATAGATGTGCTTGGTTAAGTGGAATCACTCAAAACTGTCATTTTTTATGTTAAACTATTTTCACTTTAAAATTGCAGCCCGTGCCAGTCTAAGACAAAGTCCAACACGTTGGAAAACCAAGAAGTTGTGATCCTATGCTGCCACCCTGTGTCCAGTTTATGGCATTGTTTGTATTCAGTACAACGGAATACTGTGACACTTACACATTATTACATTCAGTTTTCATTTACAGTTTCCCTTCATATGACTTTTGTTTGAGCTGTTTTATTCTATTTATCTTATTTAATCTTCTGTAAAAATGGCACCAAACTGAAGCAGTGCAGTAAATGTTAACCATATGAAAATTGTCCGATCCACGTAGCAACACAACACACTAACACATCACCATCACTTTGGTGTTACTGCAGCACTGAGAGTGATCCACAACAAAATATCTGCTCTGTGAGGGGGTGGTGGAAATAAGTGTAGATAAAAGGTGTGTGTACCTAATGAAGTAGTCCGTGAGTGTATACACAGTGAGGAAAATAAATATTTGAACACCCTGCATTGATAAATAAATTATTAAAAAATCATGCATTGTAATTTCTGGATGTTTTCTTTTAGATTATGTCTCTCACAGTGGACATGCACCTAAGATGAACATTTCAGACCCCTCCATGATTTCTAAGTGGGAGAACTTGCAAATTTGCAGGTTGTTCAAATACTTATTTTCCTCACTGTATCAGGATTTTATCAGTCAAGTCATGTTTCATTTTTCAGTATATTTCAGATTGTTGTGTTTGAAATGCCACCCACATAGCACAAAAACTTCCCTGGTTATTACATACAGCTGTGCTGAGATGGTAGAAAAGAGAGAGGAGCGAGCGCTGAGGAGCTGGAGCACTAAGTAAATACTTGAGATGTTAAAATGTTGGTTTGGTTGTTGGGTTTCACAACATATATGTGTAAATAAAACTTCACTCATGCCATTTTTGTAAGCTTCTGTTTTGCTTTTTGTAAGCTGTTTTGTTTTATTTATTTTTATTCTATTGTAATTTAATGCACACAGACACAAAAAAGGTTTTGAATGACTGTTCAACTTTCATGGGGCAGATCTAATATGATCCCTTTTTGCATTTTGTTATAGCTGTACTTTTGGCTACGGAATATAAATTGAATAAAAGGGTTTATTACTCATCCATGTTAATTTAAAAGCTGCATATATGAGAGGTACATCTGCCACAGTATGCATTGGTGACAAACCACAATACTGGAAAAAGTCTTATTTGACATCAGAGGAGAAAATGAGGAGAAAGTGCCAGGTTTGGTCTGATGTTCAGTCTTCTGTCTTCCAGTCATAATGAGGTAAAGAAAGAGAGGCCACCAACACCGGATGATGTAATCGTTTTGTCAGATAATGAGTCCTCCAGTCCATGTATGAATGGGATCGGCCACAGCTTCAAGAAAACGGACACAGAAATGCTCATGGTAACAGCAAGCTCTCTTTACAGCTTCTTTCAGTCACTATACTTTGGATTCATGAACCACTGACTTTTTATGTTGTTCCTTATATTCTTTCATAGTCTTACAGTTTTACATAGTTGTACTTATTGACTGCATACTATCAAGTAGTTCATATTAGTTGTCTTAATAGTATTAATACAGTTAATGCTGATTCATTTATAATTACATTTAATAATTTAATCATTTATACATTAATTTATAAGCTGTTTTTCTGGATGTAGTTTGTGGAGATTCATTATAAGTTTAGAGTAATATTAATAGTATTTATCTGATTCTGGAAAGTTCTGACCCTATACCAACACATTGTATCACATTGATTCAGCTTTTCCTGCCACAACTGGATATAGTTAAAGATCATGAAGTACAGAATTCATCAGATTTTGTCCTTTCATATGGTGTGTGTGTAGAAGAGCAACCCTGAGGAGCGCCAGAGGATTATTAAGCAGCTGAAAGAGGAGCTGCGTGTACAGGAGGCCAAGCTGGTCCTGCTGAAGAAGCTCAGACAGAGCCAGATCCAGAAAGAGAGTGTGGTTCAAAAGGTAAATCTTAACAAGAACTGCACAATATAGTATTGGTTCTTATCTTTGTATGAATGCACTTGAAAATGTTTACCAGTTACAGATTTTTGTGATCATGTTGACCAATCGCAAATATCCTTTAGGAGAGTTCTTGAGGACTTAAGGTTTACCAGTGGCTTAACAACTGTAAATATATGGTTACCAAAAAACCCCCAAAGGAACATGGTAACAGTGTAGTCAATGAATGGCAAATGTACTTTGTTGATCCTTTGTCCTTATTTTTCATTGTATAGTTGAACCAAAATTTCATCTTTCGTCTTTTTTTTTTCTTGCTGTCTTTCTTCTTCTCACTTACTCAATGCCTCATTCCTCTGTACACAGACAACCAATTCCTCATCCAACCCTCCACCACTTGTAAGAGGAAGCATCTCATCCAGCAAAGGACCCTTACAGGTCAGTACCAAGCAGATCATAATTTACACTCTTGCTTTTTGCAAGAGCAAGTAACAGTTCTGTACAATTCTTTCTCTGTGTGTGTGTGTGTGTGTGTGTGTAGGTGTCATCTAATCGAAGCTCAGGCACAGTCATTCCTCCTCCTCTGGTCCGGGGTGGTTCACAGGTTTCTAAGCATGCATCGATAGTGATGCCCCCCTTGGTCAGGGGCTCACAGGTACTTGAGTCAGCTTTGTACATGTTACTTGTACACACATGCACAGCATTTCAGTCTATTCATTAATTGAAACAAATTAATCTGTTTGTATTTCCCTGTCTTAGCCTATTGCTGTAACACCTCAGCAGATAGCCTCATTACGACAGCAGCAGCAACACTCTGGCTCAGGTCCACCTCCACTGCTGCTGGGCCCTCGCACCTCTGTTCCCAATGTCCAGGTGCAAGGCCAGAGGATCATCCAGCAGGGCTTGATTCGTGTAGCCAATGTAGCCAACACCAACGTCCTGGTCAACATTCCACAGGTCAGAAGATTCACACGCTGCACAAGATTGGCATTAGGGTTTGGTTTATATTGCCCCAATAGTGATGTTTAGGTGGTGTCACCAGATTAAACAGAAGGATACTGTGTCTTGTAGTGCTTCACATATATGATGCAGTGACCCATGTCATTCACAAAAGAAGTCTTGGGTATGGATTTAAAGAGAATTGAATTATTAGCATAGTCATTTTTTTATAATAATCTTATGTATTGTTGTTCCATACTCAGGGTTCACCTACTGCTTTGAAGGGTTCCTCCCAATCTGGCATTGGCACCAATGCCTCCACTGTCAATGACTCTCCAGCCAGTCGACAGGCTGCTGCCAAGCTAGCCCTGCGGAAGCAGTTAGAGAAGACCTTGCTGGAAATTCCTCCTCCAAAGCCGCCTGCACCAGAACTCAACTTTCTCCCTTCTGCTGCCAATAATGAATTCATCTACCTAGTGGGACTGGAGATGGTGGTGCAGAACCTGTTAGATTTGGCCAAGAGTAAGCACATTTTCATTCCTGAACATTTCTTTTAGAGGTATATAAATATTAGGCTGTATGCATTTTGGACTTTTTCATGTTGACTTATGAAGCAGTAGTATTGATGCATAGTATTACACACTATAGTTTAGTGATTTTTCTTCTCTAACATTCATTTTGTATTTCACTGCCAGTTAATTTTTAGTGCCTTCATGAACTGAATGAAGTGTTTTGGAGCAAGCAGCACTCTGTATTGCATCAGATTAGAGAACCATTAGCCTTAAATCTTATGTATACCTGTACTAACAGCTGTCACTCCTTATCCTAGACAAACAGCACCCGCAGCAGGACATCTCTGCATCAGCATCGACTGTGAAGGAGCCTTTCACTTGCGCGCAGTGCCAGACAGACTTTACCTCACGCTGGAGGCAGGAAAAGGGTGGTGGCTCCATCCTGTGCGAGCAGTGCATGAGCTCCAACCAGAAGAAAGCCCTAAAGGCCGAGCACACCAACCGGCTGAAGGCAGCCTTTGTCAAAGCCCTGCAGCAGGAGCAGGAGATTGAACAACGCATACTTCAGCAGGCTGCTTCACCGAGCCCCAAGACCTCTGCAGCCTCTTCATCCTCGTCCTCATCCTCACCAGTGGTGAAGTCCGAGCAGCATGTGCTGGTATCTCATCAGTACAAACCAGCCCGTGCCTCTCTGTCTCAGCAGCAACAGGCCAACAGAGCAGCAACGGTCAACCACTACCACTCCGGTACCATCAAGCAGGTGGGGTCACATTTAATCTACAGACCAACCAGCTGTAAACTGGGAGCATGCGTTATGTCATGCAGTACTTAGGTGGCAAACCACGGTACTGTATTTATCAAAAGCGGTACAATTTTATGCTGGTTATCACTGAATATCACGCCTCAGTTGCAGGATAGCAGTCATCTTCAGAGGGTTTGCAGTAATGCATAATGCATTCAGCTGTCAACTTCTAAAAGAAGTGCCTTCTTGTACCCTCTAGTTTGGCAATCTATGCACAATGAATAGGATTGCTGGGCCTTCTTTAGAGTAGCAAGTTAAATATTAGGTATTTAGGTAATATTATTTATAATATTAGGTATTAGGTAATATTAATGAATAATTAATCATCATTAATAATTAAATTAAATGTTAATTAATAATTAAAACCTGTAATCAGTTATTTTGTCTGTAATTAATAGATCCATTATGTGGTCTGCCTTTTCCTCTTGTGTTGAACCTGCCACTGAGCTGACCTCAAATTCACCATCTGTTTTGGTGTAATGCTCATTTATAGAGCAGTACAGACTGCTTTTGTTAAAATTACAACTTTTATAGCAAATGTTAACTGATTAAATGGATCAATTGATCGTTGTCGTCATATTGAGTACTTTCAAGCCAATTCATATATTTGTGTGTGTTCCCCTGCTTTCTGAACAGAGTCCAGGCCTGCTGTCACGCAGTATACAGCAGGCAGCAGTCAGTGCAAGCTCACGCAGCCTCAGCCATGGCTTCTCCACTTCTTCTCAGCTGCAAAATGCTGTCACAGCTGCTGCACTGATCAGCAGGTCTGGTAAGCATGCCGTGAGGGCAGGGTCAAAAGGCGGCAGCAGCAGCAGCAACTCCGCCACCAGTGCCTGGAGGAAGCAGAACAGCAGCATCGCAGGTAGATGATGCCGTCTTAACCTAGAGAGATTCCTTCTTCACTTGTGATGTCTCCTGTCCTGGTTTCTGATTGTACTATTGTGTTTTAACTTAAGATAATTGGTTTGATAAGGTGGTAAGAGAAGCTTACTGAATTAACTAATTGGTTAAATAAAATGAGCACATTAAAAAATATACATATTGTTATTCATTGTTGAAATTTCTATTGTTTTATTTAATTATTTTGACATGCATTTGTTATTTACTGAATTGATTTTCTTTTGAGTCATTAATAAGTAGATTTTCTAACATGCATATTTATATTTGGCGTTCTGAGTCCTCTGTATTTTATTTATTGATTAAAGTAGGGATGCACCGATACCACATTTTTTCAAACCGAGTACGAGTACAAGTACTTACATTTAAGTACTTGCCAATACCAAGTACCAATATGAGTACT
>BRDA01004884.1:55865-70346 GCA_036984385.1 Crenuchus spilurus
AATAAAATATTAGATGTTGGCACCTCCACATCATTGCATTCAGTTTTTATTCACAATTTGTTTAATGTCCCAACTTTTTTGGAATCTGGTTTGTATTAGGGTTTTGTATCTGGTTTGTATTAGCCCAGGTCTGCAGCATTTGTTCTAGAGCAGGCACTGACAGACAGATGGGTGGCAGAGGCGGAGCCACCCCCTGGTCTACAAAACTGGGGCCAACCTGTGGTGGTTGGGAGGAAAGGTGAATTGCTATCTGCTTAAAGTCAAGAAGTAACTTGTGATTGGCCAGGAAGCCAAATGGGTGACATACCTAGTATTGGCTTAGGTAAACACTGATGAGTGCCGGGGCATTACGTTTTTATTGTAGAACTTCCGCTTCTGCTTTAATTTCTTGTAGCAATTCTCTGAATTGGACAAAAGTCTCTGTCCATCTTTTGGCCACAATTCTGACAAAAATTTTCTGTAGACTGTTATTTTTGCCCCTTGTGGTGGACCTGTGTGACCATTTGTATTGATGCAACTTCAAATTCAGCTACTTCCTTCACACGACTGTATATCCTTTGGCTCGCAAATGCAATTAATAATTTTTCCCAATCATTAACATCTACTATACAACCCATTTCCCACATATTGAACACAACATTCACTGCAATGCACCACCTCTTCTCAATCTATGAAACACACCTCACATGTCAATCCTTCTCATGCAGCAACATCTGCAGGAGTCTGAAGTTACTACCATCTTAGACATGCAAGGTGACTTTTTTGTTTGGGAAGCTTATAAAATGAATGCTTTTTCTCAGTACAGTTAAGGAGGATTATGTTCGGTTTTGTTTTTACTCCTTGTATAGTCTGTTCATTTCCATCTGAAATGAATGGAAATGAACTGTTTTTCTTCTGAGCTGGTTTGGAGCCCTGCAAGTGATGGAACTTTAAGAAATTGAAATTTTAGTCTAATGCACCAGAAAACAATGAAACACCTGTGAGGGGAAATGTATGAAGGCAATGTTCTGCTCCAGTACACTTCACCTGTGGTTCTGCTCAGCTTTCCATGCCCTGCTGAATGATGGAGATGTGGAGATGTTTGAATGCTGTTTGGATTATGAGCTGGTGCTACGTCTTGTGGCAGATCACCAGGTAATGGATTGAAGCTCCCTAGCAACTACTTTAGCCTAACTTCCTCTTCATGGTGGGTCTTACTTTGGGGGCTGTTTCCCACTAAGGCTGCTGGTTGATCCCCACTGTGCCTGAATGCCACAAAATCCAATTCTCTTCATCTCATTCTTTTTGAACCTACCAGAGATGGACATCCACTTCCAAAGCCAGTGATTCCAGTGCACACCACACTACTGTTATACTGGCAGGATGTTTGAAGTTGTAAATTGCCACTGGCAGACTCTTTCTCTCTTGTTCCCATTCGGCAGATAAAATGCATGAGACAACATGAGCATAACACTGCAAAGGAAGATTGTCATAGCCTGCAGGCTCTCTTTTTCAGATCAAGATAATGTAACTGGTATTTGGACAGAGCATGAGTGAGTTGGCATTGCGTTCTGTAAATAACAGTGAGCTGTTCTCTCTCACCCTTTTCTGTTATTGTAATGTTCATTTCCTCACTCACACTTGCTCCAGTAGAGGAGCCTGGATGTGTTGAGGCCAGGTGCTTGAACCCTGCTCTGATGGCAGGCAAGCTGTTGTGTGCAAGAGGCTGTTATTTATCTGCCGTGTGGAGTGTCAGGATTATTACAATGCTGCAAACCAGGGGACAAAAATGAGGGTGCCAAAAAAAGCAAGCCACAGTTAGCTGTGACCACTTACGAAACAAGAAGAGGAAAGAACAACCCTCAGGATAGCATCAGTGAGCTAATTAGCTACCTAAGCAAAGATTGTAACTCAAACTTAAGCTTCAGGTTTGCAGTGGAAGCTGTAGTGCATCCTTCATTGTTGCTAACGTGTCAGGGAGCGGAAAGTAAAAAAGTTACATCAGCATGTTTAACACATTGAATAGTTTGACACACAAAGCCCAGATTGAATGGAACGATCCTTCCTGACTGAAAGAGGACTTGGCGAGGGCATTTAATCACCTTCAGCTACAGCAAGTTCCTCTGACTTGTAAAGCAATTCATCTTTCTGTCCTCCTTCTCTAGCACACACTATCTGTTATTTAAACAGTATCACATCCTGTTATCTTCAGCTCAACAAAAGTAACGGCTGAAGGTTGATGTGTCCTCAGATGTCAGTACCCAGGAGCCATTGATAGCTGTGTTGTCATAGGATTGACATAATGGTAGTGTTGTAGTCAAGACCGCTAGATCCAAGTCAAGACCATGTCCAGGACATGGCGAGTCAATACCAAGTAGTTGAGTCTGAGTCAAGACAGAGACCAGATTAAGATTCTTTCATCATATATAAATAAAAAGAAATAAATACAAAAAATGAATGAAACAGACAAATTATTATTTAACATCACTCTTATGGGTTTACACCCTGTTTTAGAGTTTGCTGGTGTGGTCCAGCCTTTGTTTTGTACACCCAGTCTTGGGGTTTTTGGCCACTATTTGTTTTCACAACCATTTTAATAACTGCACTCAGTTGCTTTACTGTGATGTGTTTTTGTTTGTTTTGAGCTTTATCAACAAGAAACAAAGCCAGAATGAAGGATGAATGTGTGACAAACGCAGATGCTTTGTTTTCATTAAATTAGCAGTGAGTCACTTGAGCATGTTGATGAAAACTGGGTGGTTGAATGTTAACTGGGACAAACCTTTCCCAAAAAAGTAGATGATAATCAAATATATGTCAAAAATAATAATATAAACAAAATTATAATCAAACAAAAACTGGTTCCACTGTATTCATCATATATTTTGTATAACATTAAGTTCCATATATCTGAATAACATTAAATAATATACAGCCAAATCAATAATAATAATAATAATAATAATAATAATAATAATAATAATAATTATAATAATAATAAAATAAAGTATTATTATTTTTTATTTATTTATTTATTATTATTATTATTATTATTATTATTATAAAGCAATCTGAGTGCAGATGTGATGTAAGCATGTAGAGAAATAACTACTGTAATTTATTCTGTTTGAATATATTGTTGATATTCAATATCAGTATAAACTATTGCGCATTGCTAACATGGCCCACAAGCTAAGGTATCCCAGTTGGTTTGTAAGGTGATGCTTTGGTATTTGTGGTGGTTGCTATGGCCCCCAAGGCGGTTGCTATGGCACCCAAGGCAGTTGCTATGGCCCCCAAGGCAGTTGCTATGTCAGCCAAGGCGGTTGCTATGCCACCCAAGGTGGTTGCTATGCCACCCAAGGCCGTTGCTATGGCACCCAAGGCCGTTACTATGGCACCCAATGCCGTTGCTATGGGTCCCAAGGTGGTTGCTATGGTACCCAAGGCGGTTGCTATGGGACCTAAGGCGGTTGCCATGTCTCTGTGTGAAAATGAATGGGAAGAACGAGGGATGAAAAGATGACAAAAAGAGAAGTGTGGGTCAGTATGGCCCTGCACTACAGCTCTGTTATCTGTCCTGATGGAGTACATGAATGTTGGTGGCTGTTGGGACAGAAACTCTGTAGCTTGAGTGTATGTGAAAATGAATGGAAGTCAATGGGAGGAACGAGGGAAGAAAAGGTGACAAAAAAAAGAGTTTGGGTCAGTATGGCTCTGGACTAGAGCTCTGTTACCTGCCATGATGTAGTATATCAATTTTGGTTGTAGTTGCGCAAATGGAAGCGTGGAATTTGGTATGGCCAAAAATGAATGGAGGTCAATGGGACGAAAAAGGGATGGCAATAAAACGACAAATAAACGAGTGCGGGTCAAAACAACAGTGAATTTGTGCTCAGGGGCCTGCCCTGATATAGTGTTTCCGAAATGGTGCGAATCGGTCAAGCAGAAGTATAGTAGATGAGTATGCATTTTTGCTCCCCATTCATTCTCTATGGGAATTTTTTTTAAAGGTTTTTAGGAAAACCGCAAATCCGATCAAAATTCTGTATAAAAGCCTGGATCACACAATCGGACCGAACAATCTGGAGTTGGAACGGTGTTGATATCTTGAAAACTGCGGGACAAGAAGCGCGTCAAAAATCCGGCGGAAGAAGTGAATATATGAAAAACGAATAAAAGTATATTGCGCATTGCTTTGCAATGCGCAATATAATAAAGACCTGTTTATAATTAACATTACATTATTGAACTCAGCTGGTCTCAGCAATTTCTGAACCTACTTCATCCCAAGACCAGGACAAAACCCTACATAAACAAGCAGTCTTTGTCTCATCTCAGTACTACAAAACAACATACTGGCAACTTCTTTCTGATAGAAACAGAAGCTGTTTCAGTGCTATTAATTACTTTCATGTAGGACGTTTGGGATGTACACGTTCTATACTACAGAAAGTGGGCTTGTGCCTCAACCTGATGCTAACATTGTTAAACAGATGGAATATTGGTCAAACACATGAACATATTGACACCATGCCTAACACCAGGTGAGGTATAGAGGGGTATAAAGCCCCCCAGTATTGAACTGTGGAGCAGTCGTCTCTGGAATTATGTACATCCTGTACAAAATCAGGATACACTCTTTTTGTTAACACTCCTGATTTAGGAAGAAACAACAAATGAGCAGGTGTCTCTACTTCTTTTATGCATATAGTGCATCAGACTGTAATAAGTATTCAAGAGTTCAAATATCAGAATTTGCATCAATGCATCCCCAGCAGGTACTCTGAGTCTGAGGAAGTCTAAGTGGAAAAATGTGCTTCTAAAAAAAGTAAACCACATTTAGCTGCACTCAAGTTAAAACGGACCAGCATCATTTATTAAGAAAAGAATTCCTGCCCTCCTGCCTGAGGGCTCATTAAGTGATGGCACAATTGTTGTCTTTCATCCATATCTCGAAACCCTTTTGGCCCTGATCTCTGCTCCTGGGGGAGGTGGGCTGTTTTGAAGTCATGTGAAGCATTAAGGGCTTGGTGTGCATTCATGCTTCTGTAAAGGAGACACTGTCACAGCTCCAGTGTGTGTTCAGCAGGCTTACAGTCTGCATGTTGGAGGTAAACAGGCTCATTAACCCACATGTAATTACAGCAGTTTTGTATGGTCTGCATATGGCAGGGAGTGTGTTGCCCCATGGGGAAGTTACCGGAGACTCCAGGGGAGGATTGTGGAATACCAGGGGAACATACAGCGTGTTACTGTTGCTACTTGAACTGTGAAATTGTGCATATGTGTGTGCATTGTGCTCTACTTAACCTTCTAATGTTACTCTCAAGAATTTGTCTTTGTTGTGAGTGTAGTTACTGAATAAAACACGTCAGTATGTCAACACTTAGATTTTTTAATAGTTTAAAGTAGAATGTACTAGAAGATAATTATGGTGGCAAATAAAGGTAATAAAATAAAGCTAGAAATCAGGCAGAGTTGCAGCTCCCCCTGGTGTAGATATCTGCTCAGTGCAACATATCCAAAGTGCTGCAAATTCATCTTCCAAAGAGGTTTGCAGCTGTTTTCCACTGAGATACCAAACTACTCAACAGCTGCTCAATATTTTCAGCAGCTCATTTGTCTCATTTTAGTTCAAGCCAATAATAATACTAATAGCAGATAGGACTATCTGCTACCACAATACAGGCTTTGTCAGGGCTTTTTGCATGTGTTGTAGAAAGGCTTGAACCTCAAAAATTCTAATGCAGTGCTGCATAATTAATGTTGTACTTGTACACAGGTGTCAGCCGGACAGTCTAAACAAATAGCTTCAATTAAGCCATGTTTTACTTTGCACCATTCTGCATAACGTCTTTTTGAACATGAAGCTCATAGATATGATGTTACAGTTTTCCTGACCTGTAGCCTAAATGGATGAATAGAAAAGGAAATCTGAAAAACCTCAGACCAAGGTGAACTTTACAAATATCACTGTATCACAGTAAGCCAGGAACCAACCGCCTGCACTCTCAGGTTGACAGCTGTGATGCTCTATCGGAGACTGCAAATGCCACAGGGCCCAAACGTCCCATGCAGCAGGTTTGCACAATGATCAAAGTGTTCTACTGATTCAAATAAACGCTAGCTGACCTTTAGCATTTCAATGATCAGAGCCCAAATATGACAGTATGCTTTATAGCAGGAGTGCCCAGCCTGCTGCTGGAGATCTACCAAGCTCGTACGGTCCTAAAAACCTTTATTAGGATTAGAAGGAAGCCATACAAGTTAATAGATTTTCAGGAACAAGGCTGCTGTTTTATAATCTCATTTGAATGCTGCTTAATGAATCTGTGCTGCATTTTAAAGAACAGTGCAGCCTGAACATGGTGATGGGGTACTTTGTAAAAGTGTAATTTTCACATTGAGCATTATGAGCCTGTACAGATTATTAAATAGCAAACAGGGACAATTTGGGAGCAATTTTCTTATTAAAATTGCTTAATTTATTTCTATCCCATGTAAAGAAAAGGTTTTCATCTTATCAGTGAGCTTTTATAAAGTGGAAAAGTGCAGAGTTAATTGGCAGTAATTATGCACAGATTCATTTGGGGCTGCGGTTTGACATACGGTTGAGCTCTCGAGACAAAACACTCATTAAGTCTTAGCAGTTATTCGAGAAATTGATTTAGAGAGAGTGAATGAATTAATTTATGAAGTGAGAAGAATGAATAAGTATTAGCAGCTTAAGGAAAAACATCACTTTTATATGTAAGGCTTTCCTGTTCCTACAGTTGCCCACAGCTAATCCTACACATACAACTCAATGAACTCACTGGCTTGGAAACAGAGTGAACATGACTGTAGGTGAGAGCATCAAACAGACAGTCCAAAAGCACTGTTTTACAATGTAGGCGAGCTGTAACATATCAACAAAATACCTGACAGCTAGCAAGTATAATGCTTTAACCTGTAGGGGTCATATGCCCACACTTGAGTTTGTAACTCTTATAGATACGTTTTAGCTTCATAGTAGTACCTGAAGTCTTAAAGGATTATATTTAATGACTTTCCTACCCAGGTCTACAGGTCTACTGTTTTTGTTACTGTATGTTATGTAAATGCCTTCTGCACTGTATTCTGCCTCATTTCTTATACTGAAACTTCAATGTAGGCTGTATAGCTTTATATTGTTTTATGAATATGTTAGTTTTTATGACATTGCTAAATTAAATGAATTTAAAATGGGCTGTTTTGTTGCTTATTGTTTGTGTATTGACTGTACAGACTGGGATGTGAATGATTCTAACGCAGCTGAACAGGAGGAGAGAATGCAAACAAAACATAAACGTGGAGGCAAATATAATAAACACATACTACTATCTACTGATGTGCAATGACACTCATGGACATTTACTACCTTTATTAACATAGACAAATGTTTTACAATGACTGATGAAGACTCAGAGACACGGCGGAGTTTAAATAACACACGTAATCACACTGGGATGAACAAACAGGGTTAAGTGATAAGACAGGACAAGTGCTGATTATAATGAGGGCATGACGACATGACAAGTGCAGTGATATGGAGACGAACGTAAACAGAAAGCACATAGTGACAGGACGGCACATGGAGGAATGTAAACAAAAGCATGTGGACAGAAATGTGTCGTGGCTGGGACGTAGCAGAGGCAGGGGCAGGGGCGTGGCACCAAATTCTGGGCCCTATGGACAAGCAGTGCCAAGGGCCCCTCGTCGCTATTATCAAATATTATTTCCTGTCATATTTAAAGGAAAATAAAATTCCAGACTCCTCAAGGGCCCTCACCCCAGTTCGGGCCCTGGTAACTCAGTTCCACTTTCCCCCCACTACCATGCCCCTGGGCAGGGGTGTGACAATGGTACATTTAAAAGTTTTAACACTGTTCACATAATATACTGTATAGATATTTTTAACTAAAGCAAAGACAGTTTTCCACAAAATGAGTCTTTAAGATTAGAAACTGAATATTATGTCTGATGTTTCAAGAGCTCATATGATGAAAATTAACATTCTTTTTTAAATAAAAGTTTTTGATTTAATGTGTAACATTACATATTTGAAATGTACACTATACTTCAAATTACAGTCTTTATATGGACATTAGGCTACAACAGCATCATACTTTAAATTCATTGCTGAGATCTGAAATATATTCACCTACAATAGTTTAAACACAGTGATTCTTATTAAATTAAGAGATGCTTCAATCTGGTCTGGTTTTTGACTGCACAATAGAGAGGAGCCAATCAGAAGAGAGCTAGTTTACATATTTCAGAGAACAAACATGAACAGTCAAAGAACCCAAAGCGTTAAATGGCTAAAGGTTCTTCAGTTTGAAGAAGAATGTGTTGCAGGTGGTTCTATACAGAAGAGGTATACGTACCATTATCTTCAGTAAAGATGGGGTAACTTAGACATGCTAATCTCAACAAAACAACACTCAAGTAGTCTTGAACATTACTGAAACCATCCAGCAGGGGTCTTTAATATATTAAGTAACACTCCTTGAGAACAAAGCACTAATACCTGACTCAGGCCTTCTGGGTTTTAGTTCACAGTTTCCACTTTGGCTCAGATACAGGCCTAAACTAACTGATGATGATGATGGATGAATTCTAAACTATTTATTAATGGTTTATCCTACTCTCTCTCTCTCTCTCTCTCTCTCTCTCTCTCTCTCTCTCTCTCTCTCTCTCTCTCTCTCTCTCTGTCTCTCTGTCTCTCTCTCTGTCTCTCTCTCTCTGTCTCTCTGTCTCTCTCTCTCTCTCTGTCTTTGTCTCTCTCTCTGTCTCTCTCTCTCTCTCTCTCTCTCTCTCTCTCTCTCTCTCTCTCTCTCTCTTTTTCTCTCTAGTAAAATGGAAATGGCAGCCATTGAAAGTGAGCTACTGATGGAATATCATTTTGGACAACAGCAGCTGATTGAGATATGGGGTTATGCCAGTGCCATCGCCATTACTAAGGTGGGCCTTATCTTTATCATTTTGAATTATCAATGCATTTGCTGTCATTTTTTCCATTATATTTAATTGGAAATCATTCCTGTTATTCCACTTTGGGCCTTTTCCATTGGCCCATTTATCAGGAAAAGGGTAAATGTTATAAACTGAAAAAATGGAAGGTTTAAAGGACAGTAACACATCAAATGTATTCATTTCCCATTTAACAGTCACACAGACATTTCCATGACAACACAATTTTATTTATTTATTTTTAATTTTGTTTCAAGATTGTGATAAAATCCACAAATGCTGCTGGTCCAGATACTCAGCCTCAGAAAGAGGAAAGAGGACAATGTCACAGTTTTTTTTAGCTGTTTTGGTGTTTCCCACAATCAGATGTGAGTGGGTACCCTGTTTCATTTAAAGAACAGGGATCTAGCAAAGTCTTCACAACACATGCTTGTGGAAGTACACAACAAAGGAGATTTCTGAAGGCCTCATAAGAAGAGTTGCTGATGCTCATCAGGCTGAAAAAGGTTACAAAGCCATCTCTGAAGAGTCCATCAATCCACAGTAAGACAGACTGTGTAATAAGAAAGATCACACCAAGAGCAAATGTGTAATAGTCTGCGAGGTCACAAAGGAACCCTAAAGTAACTTCCTGAGTCAACAACACAGAACAACAATGGTGTGCATGACAGGGTTGTCTGCAGTTTACTAAAGATCACATATACAAGCCAGAAGGCTACTGGATCAGTGTTTTGTGGATGGTTGAGACCAAAATAATTCTTTTTTGGCTTAAAAGAGTTATGTTTGGAGAAAGGAAAACACTGCAATCCAGCATTGAAACATCATCCCATTTGTGAAGCATGGTGGTGGAAGTGTCATAGCTTGGGCCTGTTTTGCTGCATCTAGACCAGGATGGCTTACCATCATTGATAAAAAAAATGCCTGAAGCAAGTTGTTCATGGATTCCTCTAAGCTAATGTGCATGTCTGATCAGCATTTACTGGAAAAGTATTGATAATCCAGTTGTGTACGTATTGGTGCACAAGGAAATCAGAAACTTAAAACAAAAGGTCACATAGTTTTGACACTCTGAGACATGTAATAATGGATAATTTTTCATTCAATAAATAATGATTCTTTGGAACTGTTCTTTGGAACATGATGAGTGGTTAAAATAGAGCAGGACTGTTTTGAATAGAAACAAATGTAATCATGATGCGCAGTGAGGAAGAACACGCCATTTACTTGAAGCATGTAGTGAACTGCGACCTACACACTATGCTCTAATGCTTTTAAGGTCATACATCTAACAGACCACACAGCTCTGTTTTCTTCCCCTGGCTCAGACTTTTCTGTTTTCATCATCTCCATTTTGTGTCCCCACACAGCGGCTTAAATCCAGCCCCCTAAAGAGAGCTGGAGAGAACCGCGCTGAGCAGGCATGAAAAGAGCCTGCGGCTTTGATCTGCACGCTCATGTAGACGACTTGTCAGACGCGACAGCTTCCAGGGTCTGTCTCATAAAAGCCCTATGGTGAATTCGAGGCACTACCACTGAACATGTTTAAGAGTTTCTGCAGTCTCTGGCTGGACCACAGCCAGGCGGTCATGGGGCCTTGAGGGTGGCCAGCCAGACAGAGATCCTGCCTGGTTCAGTCCAGCTGAGGCCAAATCTGACCATGGATCTCAACCACTAGGCCCATCTGGATTCAGTCAGCCTGAAAGGCTCGCTGTGACTTACCTGAGTGTGCTGTGAACCCTGCGATTGTTTCCTGATGGATGTCCTCTAAGCATAAATTCTCTTGTCTCACTTGGAGACATTTTGCTGACTGCCCCTTTGCTTCCTCTGAGGGTTGTAACCACAAGCTCCCATCACACTGAGCATCAACAAAAACCTCACCGGCCTCCACAAGGATGCCATAAATCGCAACTTAGAAAAACATGCTGGTCAACAGCTCAGAGTCTGGAATGACATCATTGCTGTTGTTCGAAAGGAAAAGCGCAGTAGTCAGATTTGTACCGCTCGTCTGATTTCACAGCCTAGCTATTCACCCGGAGGCCAAACGCCAAAATAAACTTCATCCATCCCCCTCAGGGCTAAGCATTTGCTTTATGATGTGTTCCAAGGTCAATGTCTGTGATGAGGAAGGTATCAGGAAGTTGTTTTCATCTGATGGAACACTCTGTGTTTTAAATGTAGAACTTGCTGTACTGAGACACATCTGAACGCACAATGTTTTACCTACAGGCACAAAAGATCACCAGCTTTTGACCTTGTTATGTGAAGACCCTGTCCATCAAAGTTTACAATCACTTAATTTCTTTTTTTTTTTTATCAGCATGAGCATAATTTGCTTGATGGCTTGTGGAGATGTTTATTCAGCATTGAACAAGTATAGCTTCCTAGGGAATAATATATTCAGTATACAATATTCTCCCATTTTGATGTTGCCACTCATCATGTAGGGCAACACAGGAGGCACAAACAAGATTTTACCAGTCGGGACGTGGTTGCCCTCTAGTCAAGACTTGCTACACTAAGTAGCTATTAATTGTATCTGATCATAGCTTTTTCTGGGGGATTTGCTGAAATCTACATGCATCTTGATTTGATCCTTCAGTTCTTCATCAGACAGACTTAAAAAAGTACAATAATGTCATGGTCGTAATATACTGTGGATGGGAATTGTCCAAAGAGAAAATGAGGAGAGCAAACTAATGAAATGGGGTGAGTAGGGGTTAATATACAGTGCAACATCCAAAATAATAATAATAATAACAACAACAACAACAACAACAACAACGATGATAATAATAATAATAATAATAATAATAATAATAATAATAATAATAATAATAATAATAATAATAAAATTAACAGCAACTACAATAATAATAATAATAATAATAATAATAATAATAATAATAACAACTACAATTAATAATAATAATAATAATAATAATAATAATAATAATAATAAAAATAATAATAATAATAATGTGTAAAAGTTCATTGACGTCATAATAATTTTCACTCTAATTCAATTCAGACTCAAACCTTTTTTGTACTGTTGATCAGTATGGCTTATAACTCATTAAAATCAGAAACCATTTGGTTCAGTTTGTTTGTGGTGTGAAAACACTTTTGGAACAATTACAGGAAGTTGAGGTCAGCTATCATTACTCAGCCATCAGCACAAGGGGACGAGTAGGATGAGAATGTTCATTTAGCAAAATCAAACTAGTCTTGAGTATTGTGTCTGAAATTGGTGCTGCTGCTATAAATGTCATAATAGTAGCAATAAAGTGGTAACAAAATGAATCTGTTCATTAATTTGTTTTGGGAAAGGCTGCCTGCCAAATTAACTACCCACTGAACTGACAACACCTCGATGTCAGACACGGCTTTCTACAAACCAATCAGTGTGAAGTACAGGGAGATGTAACCCACATAGGTAATGACAACAGAACATAGGTGTATCAATCAAAATTATTTGGTGCTATTAAATTAATTGTAAGCATGTCTTATAATATTACAAATAATAAAACATGTTATTTGTCTATTTGAAGGGCTCTTAAAAACCCTTCAACATTTTGCATTTATTTATTGTAGTAAATTCAAAGATCTGGGCATGTAGATTCAAACAGAAAATCCTAAAAAATACAGTGGACTGTTACACTTTCACGTATCATGATCATGTGTTTTTCCAATATCATCCATCTCTAATTCTTAGTATGCAGGGATATGAAGCCTGTATGTATGAAGAGAAGCAGTAGCCTCTGGAGACGGGGCAGGAGCCGGACACACTGCATTCCATCCTGCAGCAGCAGACCTGTACAAGAACAGAACAAGTCAGCCTCTGGCCATTGGGCCCAAAGCACCTTCTGTTTCCAAAGCAGTGGTGGAGGGTTGGGTCTGGGCTACAGCAGGGCAGAAAGGTGGAGACTGGCGAGAGAAAAAATATCATTTTAAATAAACACACGCATGCACACGAATTCTCCACTCCATTCCATATACACACCCACTGTAGGTCTGGGGATAGACTGATAGATTGTTCATATCATCAGAACCTTCAGCAGAACAGTGACAACAAAAACCAGAGAGAAAAAAACACATTTAGTGATAAACAGATTAATTGGTCAGATGATTATTAACATTTTTTGATAATTGGCATAAATTTATGCATTTACAGGCACATCTGCTGGCAGCCTTATCAGAGGGGCAGCTGTAGATTAATGTTAGTCCTTCCTCTAGTGTCAGTTTCACAACTCTAAAGACATTATGACAACTGATAAACCAACATTTCAACTCCAGTAAATAAATATTTTAATATATTATTATTAATATTTTATCAAATGCAAAAAAAAGAAAAGACACATAATATTGGCATCAGCACTGGCCAGTGAAAAACCCAGACAATCACTAGTGGTTTTAACACTGTAAAATAAAAGAACTTAGCAGATGTAGTCTCTGCCTTCATTCTTGGCTCTGTGTCTCAGACAGCCAGCAGTGTTACATCCTTACCGCCTGATTAGGCCTAATGGAACATCTCTGTTAACTGATTATGCAGCTCCCTGGTGCCATTAGCTTCATTACAGCCATGCTTCCTCTCTCAGAAATCAACAACTACACCCACATTAACTGCAGAAATTTGTAATAATGCTCCACATGCTGTGAATCATATATGAGAGGTGACCAATTAAAAAAAAAAATCTGGCTTCTCAATGAACAAAAACCCAGCAGCAGAGACGTAAAAGCATTCTGACAATTATCAAAGTCAGACATTTTCAAAAATATGCCCTTGAATATATGCTTGACTTTTTTCTCCAATATTTGTTGTGTCCTTCAGTCTATAGTCAACAAATTAGAAAGTACAGTATGTATCATTAGATTACCAACTGAGCCTGGTTCAGAAATATACGTTAAAATGAGCAAAAACACTAATAACACAAAGTATTAGGCATGTATTGCATGCCAATAACAAATGTTTCTACTCTACAACGGACCAACTCTACTGTGGGCGATAAATGAAGCGTCCTTTTGTCAACAGATTCGAGGATGATGATTTATGTTGCTATCCATGTATCTTGTATCAGCAGGTCAGTGACTTGCTGCTGCTTCTCTAACTGTGTGATATTTCTGTCACCTCAGAAGAAAGAATGAACCAGGGATTTAATTTCCCCCAAAATATTTTATACATCACATGGTATTGTGTACACATTTAGCACAAACATACATAAAATACGTAGATATGTATATATATATAAATTTATTTCACTATGGCGGGCGATGCACTGGGGCCTTCTATTGGCCACCACTGATATATACATACATACAGTGAGAAAAATAAGTATTTGGACACCCTGTGAATTTGCAAGTTTAGAAATCATGGAGGGGTCTGAAATGTTCATCTTAGGTGCATGTCCACTGTGAGAGACATAATCTAAAAGAAAAAAAAAGAAAATCTAATACAGAGAGTGTCACCTGTACGTGGATTCTACTTGTAAAGTCTGGGGAGGTACTAAA
>BRDA01004884.1:70356-99252 GCA_036984385.1 Crenuchus spilurus
TCCAGAAATCACAATGTATGATTTTTTAATAATTTATTTGTGTGTTACTGCTGCAAATAAGTATTTGAACACCTGTGAAAATCAATGTTAATATTAGGTACAGTAGCCTTTACAGAGGTCAAACGTTTCCTGTAGTTTTTCACTAGGTTTGCACACACTGCAGCAGGGATTGTGGCCCATTCCTCCACACAGATCTTCTCCAGATCAGCCAGGTTTCTGGGCTGTCACTGAGAAACACAGAGTTTGAGCTCCCTCCAAAGATTTTCTATAGAGTTTAGGTCTGGAGATTGGCTAGGCCACTCCAGAACCTTGTTATGCTTCTTACGGAGCCACTCCTTGGTTATCCTGGCTGTGTGCTTTGGGTCATTGTCATGTTGGAAGACCCAGCCACGACCCATCTTCAATGCTCTAACTGAGGGAAGGAGGTTGTTCCCCAAAATCTCACAATGCATGGCCCCGGTCATCCTCTCCTTAGTACAGTGCAGTCGTCCTGTCCCATGTGCAGAAAAACACCCCAAAACATGATGCTTCCACCCCCATGCTTCATAGTAGGGATGGTGTTTTAGGAATGGTACTCATCATTCTTCGTCCTCCAAACACGGCGAGTGGACCACAGCACTTTCTTCCATGACTCCTCTGGATCATCCAAATGGTCATGGGCAAACTTAAGATGGGCCTGGACGTGTGCTGATTTAAGCAGGGGAACCTTCCTTGCCATACATGACTTTAAACCATGACGTCTTAGTGTATTAGCCACAGTAACCTTGGAAACAGTGGTGCCAGCTCTCTTTAGGTCATTGACCAGCTCCTCCCGTGTAGTTCTGGGCTGATTCCTCACCTTTCTTAGGATCATTGATACACCACGAGGGGAGATCTTGCATGGAGCCCCAGTCAGAGGGAGATTGACAGTCATGTTGAGCTTCTTCCATTTTCTAATATTTGCTCCAACAGTTGATCTTTTTTCACCAAGCTGCTTGGCAATTGCCCCGTAGCCCTTTTCAGCCTTGAGTAGGTTTACAATCTTGTCTCTGTTGTCTTTGGACAGCTCTTTGGTCTTAGCCATGTTAGTAGTTGGGAGTCTTACTGACTCTATGGGGTGGGCAGGTGTCTTTATGCAGCTATTGGCCTCAAATAGGTGCTTCTAATTTAGAGTAATAAGTGGAGTGGAGGTGGACTTTTTAGAGGCGGACTAACAGGTCTTTGAGGGCCAGAATGTTTGCTGATTGGCAGGTGTTCGAATACTATTTGCAGCAGTAACACACAAATAAATTATGAAAAAATCATACATTGTGATTTCTGGATTTTTTCTTTTCTTTCTCAATGAATGAAATATTCCAGGTGAAAATCTTTATTTATAACATAGTGGAATGAGTTGAGAACAAAATACCATAAAAATGATCAATGTAAATAAAAATTATTACCCCTTGGAGGTCTGGATTTGGAATCATACTCAAATCTCATACCACCCTCATGGAGTCTGTTTCTGACAGTTTGAGCAGAAACATGGATATTAGTGGCCTGCTGGAGGTCATTTTGCAGGGCTCTGGCTCTGCTCCTCCTGTTCCTCCTTGCACAAAGGAGGAGGTGGCGGTCCTGCTGCTGGGTTGTTGCCCTCCTACGGCCCCCTCCATGTCTCCTGGTGTACTGGCCTGTCTCCTGGTATCTGCTCCATGCTCTGGACACTGTGCTGACAGAGACAGCAAACCTTCTTGCCACAGCTCGCATTGATGTGCCATCCTGGATGAGCTGCAGTACCTGAGCAACTTCTCTGTGTTGTAGACATCGCCTCAAGCTACCTCTATGGTGAGAGAACTGACAGAATGCAAAAGTGACCAAAACATCAGCCAGAAAGGATGAGAACAGAGAAAAGGTCTGTGGTCACCACCTGCAGAACCACTCCTGTATAGGGGTTGTCTTGCTAATTGCCTTTCATTTCTACCTGTTGTCTGTTCCATTTGCACAACAACAGGTCAAATTGATTCACATTCAGTGTTGCTTCCTAACTGGACAGGTTGGTTTCACAGAAGTGTGGTTGACTTGGAGTTACATTGTGTTGTTTAAGTGTTCTCTTTATTTTTTTGAGCAGTGTGTATGTATATATACAGGTGGGACTTGATAAAAAAAATCTAATTAATTAGAACCTTTGTAATTAATTAATCCAAATTAATCACATTTTAATAATATTTCAATGTTTAACATGCGAAATATTAATTTATATTTTGTTGATGAATGAATCAGTATACATTAGCTTAAACTTCAAAATCTTGTTTCTGAATGTGAACCCCAACATGTGTTTGAGTGTTGACTGGCGACACTGTTTGCTTTTACTAGGAATGCTATCACAAGTTAACATTACTGACCTGCGCGCTAGCCCCAACATGTTTTGCGTTGAGATGGTAAGGAAGTTCTCCTGTGATAAGCAAACTCCTTCCTGCATAAAGTACATATAACAGCATTTTTGTTTGTACTTCTTTGTTTTTACTTGTTTGTACCTGGAAGTTTCTTGTACAGTGGTAACCCTACTTACGAGCATCCCTACTGACGAGTATTCCAGGTAACGAGTCGAGATCTCGAAATATTTTTGTTTCAGTTAGTAGGTAGTAACAAAGTTAGATAAGTTTTACTTTTACTTTTCATATGATAAGTGTAACCATGCCATACACGTAACCGTCCTCCTGTCCTCCTTAGCCGCCAGCCTACACAAGCGTCGTCGTCATCTCGTTTATGTTTAAAAAAAACCATATAAACACATTATTTACATATTAAAGTATACTCTATATTGGCCGTAATTGTAATCTGCTCCGGCACGGATTAAACTCGTAAGTAGGGTTACAACTGTATTTAAATTTCCCATCCACCAGCATAGTCACTTCCATCATCTCCATCATGCTCATCACATTGTGCGTCAATATAATCTGTATGCCTGGGACTCGTGCACTGAGAAACGTTCCACGGTGCAAAGTGTGATTAAAATGCATTACATTTTTTATTTTGTTATTTTCCCCATAATTAATCAAAATTAATGCACTAAAATCCCACCCCTAATATATATACTAAGTGGGCCAACAGAAATGAGTTGCTCATGTACCTTTGTTTTAAGCACGGGTCTTCTGCAAGGCTGTGTTTTATTGCCAGTTCTCTTCTCTGTCAACACGAACAGCATCAAGTGCAACAGTGAAGGAATCACTCTCTTTAAATACGCAGATGACATGGCTCTGGCGTCCTCTGTAAAAACACTGGAGGACCTGTCCCAGTACTAGCAGGCAGTCAGCACAGAGCCAAACTTTTAAAGATTTTCACCTGGAACTGAATACATCTAAAACTAAAGAGTTGTGCTGTGGAAATGGAGGAGTTAGGGGTGCAACCACATCCCTTGCCCAGCCTCTCAACATTCAGGGCCAGTTCATAGAGCAGGTGGAATCATTCAAATATCTGGGAATGGAGATTGACAACCGCCTGTCCTTCTTAAACCACAATAACAACATCTACAAGAAGGCACAGCAAAGACTTAATCTGCTGAGGAAGCTCAGGACTTTTAATGTAAACACAGACATCTTAACAGTTGTCTATGGATCACTCATTGAACCAATCCTCACCTTCAACATCACATCCTGGTACAAGTTTCTCACAGTTAAATACAAAACACAATTGTCACGTATCGTTAAACAAGGAAGTAAAATTACAGGTTCACCACAGACACCATTACTAGCACTGTATGAGCGAGCAGTGCTCAGGAAAGCCACCCTGATCACTACAGACCCATCCCATCCACTACACACACACTTTCAGTTACTCCCATCAGGAAGGAGATATAAAGTCACATTGGCTCATACAAAAAATCATTTGTCCCCTCAGCAACTACAATTTTAAACTCATAAGACATGACATGCTAACTTTTCAACAAACAGTATGTTGTACAGACTGGACTTTTATTGTATTTGTGATTGTGTGTGTATTTCTGACCTGTAAAGCCATGTCAAAGATGAATTTCTGTCATCAGTTTGAGACAGAAAATAAAGATCTATCTATCTATCTATCTATCTATCTGTCTATCTGTCTATCTGTCTATCTATCTATCTATCTATCTATCTATCTATCTATAACAGGGATCTACTGCATTCAGCCACATAAGCTTTAGCTAGATGATTATAGTTAAAACTCCAGTAGTATTAGATGGAGCCCGATTACAGAGAATGTAATGACTCCATAGCCCAATGCTCAGGGTCATTATACCCCTTTAGCCATTGCTTAGTACTGAGTGTGGTCACCTTTGGATTATGTGTGGCCAGAGTTCAGTTTATAAGTGTACCTTAAAGTAGCTGAATTGACTAATTAGATGTAGATTTTGGATACATGTGTACAGTAATAGTCTAGAGTGCAATAGTCTAAAATAGTCTAGTGTGGATCACACAGTGAGCCTTGGCCTTGTTTGAGGCTGCTTGCATGTTATGAATAGATGCCTATGGTCACAGCAGATGCTAGCTGAGTTTTACCAAATGTGACATGAGGGATTTCGGCTTGACTTTTAGGCCGAGGAGGCTGAAAGCCAGGGAGGAAAATATGAACAGCGCTGTCCGCTCGCCCGGCCCAGTTTAGAAGGCCAGTGGAAAGTGTGTTATTTAAAGTTGTCTTTCCTTTGTTTTCCACTCGTGTTACAACTGTTACAGGGCTGTTGTAATGGGTTTATGCTATAGATACCATCCCTCCCTTCTGTCCTAGATATGCTATTGATAGAACTTCTGACAGAGATGAAGTGCTTGGCTTACTCACGGAGACGTCTCATTGGCATATCTCTCTCTCTCTCTCTCTCTCTCTCTCTCTCTCTCTCTCCAGGCATATCCACTGAGCTCTCTGACCAAGAAACAGCCAACTGTGCTGATTATTTGTGGGCCTGACCAGAATGGCTCCATTGGGCTGGTGTGTGCCCGTCACTTGCGCATATTTGTGAGTATTAAGTGAACACTATGACATAAATATACTGACTATTTTTAGGGCATGTGACTGACAACATAGGAGGATACTGCAACACTGTAGTCTCAGGCATTTCACTTCATGAGAACAAGGGCCAAAGACAGAAAAGTAGGGATATATACTTTAGAATATAATCTTATTGTATAAGTTCTTATGTGTTAAAGAGGGTACATTTATGGAGTATCAGTCTTCAGCTTTTAGAAATGTGATCTGCTAAAATGATCCTTTTTCTGAAGGTCCACAGCTTCAATCAAGAGAGTGGTCAGTTGTACATTACTGTATAGTATTCTTAAATACATAAAACATTTATACATTTTCTTAACCTAAGACATGAACAGTTTGTTTTGATTATATTTTGACTATTAAATAGTATGATAGAATATTGTAATAATATAAAATACTAGGTCCAGTCAAAATCTGAGGTGTAACAGATAACCCTGTTCAGTCCTTTACTTTTAAAGCTTTGAGATGATTGTAAATTGCAAAAATTAATCAAATAAAATTTTAATCAAGAACGGTCTACATATTTTCCACTTAGCCCAGATGTAATCAACCAGACAAACATGTTTGGGGTCCACATTCTACTTAGAACTGTAGCTGTGAGACTAACATAACTAACAAACACTAGAACTCAGTAGTCACTTAAATATCCCATTTCTATAAAAATATAATCAAAACTATACAAAATACACTCAAAATACATTCAAATCTTAATTAAGATAGCATAGGCAGTGTGGTTTAGGACACAGTATGTATAAAAGCTAGGGCTGTTAAAGTTAACACAATAATACTAATTTAACATGATATAAAAAAAATAGTGCCATTAATGTAAATTCTGTTTGTCCTTGTGAGTCATCTGTAGTTTATGTTGAGACTTGACTGCATGTTACATCATTAAGAGTAGAGGAGTAAAGGCTGCTTTATACTTTCCATATCGAGTGCTATGTGAATGATGACACAAGGCATTTGCCTTTTTAAAATAATCTTTATTTTAAGTGAAACCTTGACTTACGAGTTTAATTCTTTCTGTGATGGAGCTCGTAACTCAATTTGCTCATATATCAAATGTGGAGGTCAAATTCCATTGTGTGCAATCACATTAGCAGGAAAGTGTGTAAAATATGATTTTTGAGTGCATTATGTATAATGTGTTGAATAAATAATTAAAACTCTTGCAACACATATAACAGCGCATTCTGTTCAGACAGGAGAGAAAGACCCACCAATGTAGTTAAGATGGAAAATGCAAAAGTAGAAAAAAATAAAAACTGCTGGATTTTTCAGTAGTGACTTAGCACAGCTTTTTAAAGCCTGTGTTACTCACATCTGCATTATGTACCCAGTGTTCTTTACTTATGTTCTCCACCACACAATCATTCTTGCTAACCTCATAAACTTTGACTTAAGATCTTCTAGTCTGACATATTTAGTTGACTGCTGGCTGAAAGCGAACATGGCCTGAAATACTCATATATAAAACCCTGGAATGTAACTGAACTTTATGTACAGCCCCCCAGCTGCTCTTTTATAGATTCAAACTGAAATGGTTCTCATATCTCAGAGTCTGTCCTCTGTCCACTTATTAAATTATGTAACAAATACATTTTGAGAGAAACTCAAAATGGAACATTGTATGCCTGTTTGATCCAGATTCACTATTTAATTATTTACTATTAAGCATTCATTATTTGTGTTGAGTTTATGTTTAGTGTTCTGTTGCATTATTAAAGTGAAATGTATTCAAAAATTTAAAGCATAGTTGACTGATGCACACTTTACTTGGCAATTCCTGAGTAAAATTTTGTAGTCTTGCCTAAGCTTGAAATGTCATCAGTACAACAGAAGTGAAACAATGCATCATGACATTGTGACATCACAATGTAACAACCCTACTAACAAAGAACATTATAAGAACGTTCAGCAACGTTTTTAAAAGATAAAGTTAGCCTATAACATTACAGAAATAATGTTCCCAGAACATTCTGGAAACGTGTGGTGTAATAATGGTCACAGAACGATTCCAGATCAACAAAAACGTTATGGCAATGTTTGATGTAACATCATCAGTGTTTTCTCCCAATGTATTTTAGTGGCAAATTAACCAGCCCCTTTTATCAACTCTCCCTATCACTATCATTGTCACTATCACTATCACTATCACTGTCACTTGACTTTCTTGGGAGGGGGCAGATGAGTACAGGCCTTCTAGTGCCTACTAGTGACATCAAGCCTCTTTTTTCTGAACTGCTGGCGATATATCGCGCCAGGCAGCTAGCATCAGTTCGACATTGTTTATAGTGCTAGGGAAAGTACGCCATCTTGCCCACCCAAAGAGAGAGCTCAGCCAATTCTGCTTTCTCAAGGCCCCGGCTGCTGACAGCAAGCAGCATGATCAGGATTTGCACAAATGCTGTATGGGCACTCCCCATGGAACGGCAAAGTCCACAGACTTCAAATTAACATTTGGAGATTGATGTTGGCCAGGGTGTGTGTGTGTGTTTGTGTGGATGGTGGATTGCAGCGGTGAAAGTTGTGCACTAGAAAGCTTTGTGCATTGGTGCCCTGTGTGGACTTTGGCCTCTGGGTTTGGGAGGGGAACGGAGACTTAAGTGGTGCCCCCATGGACACTCAGGGCCCCACACGCAGTGCGTAGCCGAAGCGCCGGCCCTGAACACGAGAGAACCTTTAAACCAAACATAATCAGATCAGGGATGAGGGGTGTGGGCTGTGCAATGACAAGACACGTGTAGCTAATGACGAGACAAGGACTGAGACAACAGAACGTAAACAAAGAGCACATGGACACAAGACTAAGACAGAGACGAGGCTGTGCTGGGAGGTTTCACTATAATATTTGTAAGAATGAGCAATATACTAATATTTAATTTGAAATCTCATGTTTTTTGTATCGGCAGCTACATACAGTCCACCCCAGCTCTCCTGTTTATTGCTCAAATGTTGCTCTTTGATGGTTCAGGAAACAGTGATATTTAAAGCACTTTACCAGCTGAACACAGCAACTGTCATTCACAGCATCAAAACAGAGAAGACTCCAGTCCTGGATGAGTCTTATATACAGTCTTCAATACTGTATACAGTATGAGAAGCTGTATCTTTATTCTACAACAGCTAGTCAAATTGAGCAGTGCTAATTTGACTTAGATGGCTGACAAACACCAGCTAACTGGATTGAAGGCTGTAACCTGGCTTGCATGGCTGCGCCAACAATGAAAGATGTTCTCTCACGCCTACAACTGATTTCAAGAAGTGACATGTTGGCCTGTTTTGCCTACATCCCTGATGAAGACCAGCAGCCAACAGACATGACAAAACCACTGTGTAAATGTGTTATAAATCTCTCCACTGCAAAACAGATGAGAGCACCAACTTGGTTCAGCATTTGGCTGACAAGCAGCTCAACCAGGGATTTTGTAATATAAGTAGAGATGGCAATCCTCTGCTGTTCAGTAATGGGGGAACAGTGTAATTCCCAGCTCACACCATGCAAATTTTAGAACAATCGTATATGACGTCAGCTAAGCTGTTCCAAGTTTTATTACAGTTACCTCCCAGTGCTGCAAAGCAATATTATGAACTGAGCATGTCAGAGACTTTAATCTCTGGTAGAGTATCTATTCATCCACTTGGCTAGACAGACAGACACTCTCACTGGTTTTCCTGACTAAGTAAGGATCTCATTAAGATGTAATTTAGAAGAAGAAATATGCTGTCTTCTGGGTTCAATCTGATATAAGCACCCCATAGCATCTTGCTTAAGTTGGTAGTAACGTCAGGCTCCTGTAGGTGGCGCTGCATGAAGATGTTCAGGCTATGAATACCTGCAGGGTGTGCAACAGCATTCATAGATTGAGAAAAGGTGGTAAAGTGCAGTGTCTCATTAAGGATGACATGTTAATGATTGGCTAAAAGGAGTCATTGCACAGAGTGTGAAGGAAGTAGCTGAATTTGCAGATGTATTGAAGTGTACAGTCATACAGGTCTACCAGCACTGGCAACAATTGAAGTCTACAGGACATTCTTATCAGAATGTGACTGAAAGAAGAATCTGATAAGACAGGGATCATGCAATCACAACCTTTTGCCAATCATCATCTGTTTGCAACCCATTTTCCACACATCAGATGAGACATTCACTGCACTGTACCACCTCTTCTCAATCTATGAATCCTGTCACACCCAACAAGTATTTATAGCCTGATCATCCTCATGCAACACCATCTTTAGGAGCCTGAAGGTACTAACAGCTTAAACATGCAAGGTGACTAACTTTCTGCATGGGGAGCTTATATTTTACAGACAATAGCAGAACTTTAGAAAATGTATTGTTTGGTATCAAAAACTGGTACTACACCTGTTATCGGTATTCAGAGTCAAGATTCTGGTATTGTGACACTCCTACTCAAATTCCACAATGCCTTCCAGCAGAATACAAATAGTGCAGTGAAGACAAATTGTGTTTATAGACTTACAACATCCATCGTCTGCTCCATGTGTGGTCAAACATGTCTGGTTTTCCATTTTACTAGGCTCTCTAGTAGCTGAGGAGGCCCAGAGGAGCATGATTATTTTAACACTTCAGACAACGTACGTACTCAAAGTGCTACAGATAATCCATATTCTCTCAGAAGGGCTTTGTGTTTCTCTCTTTCTGTTAGGAGTATGAGCCCACTATCTTTTATCCCAAGCGCTCGCCCCATAGCTTGCATCAGGACTTCACTATTCAGTGTGAAAAGATGGACATTCCTTTTCTTTCTTATCTTCCAACTGAGGTAGGTGCTTTTTTCCAGCTACATGTTAGCAAATCACGACTAAACGAACTGCCTTCAGTAACTGAGGGGAGGACGAGCTGTCAGTATTAATTCTTAAGCCTCATTTGTTCTCATCTGTTCTTTCCGTTCAGGTCCAGCTCATAAATGATGCCTATAATCTGGTGATTGATGCTATCTTGGGGCCAGAAACAGACCTTAAAGATGTGAAAGAGCCCTATTCTGGAATTTTGGTCACTCTGAAACAAGTGAAGATACCCATCGCCAGTGTAGATGTGCCCTCAGGTGTGTTCTCTTTCAGAGGCAATTCATCTTAAAGGACTTTGATGGTTTTCAACCTATTCTTTAGTTGCTGCATCTGTAATCATTTGAGAAAAGAAGAGAAAATGTAAAGCACACATATAGTAAAAGGAAATGGGCAGATGTGTCAGCTTCAGCTCTTTGCTGATGAGCCAAAACATTATGACCAAATGTGCTTTTGTTCCTCACTGTGCCACCAAGATATCTAGCTCTAAGATCTTACTTGGAGATCCTTTAAAGTCCTGTCAGTTGTGAGGTGAGCCATGGATTACATTTGTTGTTCCAGCACATTCCAGAGATGATCAATCACATTGAGATCTGGAGGCCATGTTTAGTAGGTACTGACTACTGCTCACTAAGGGTGCTTTGCCATTTCATCGATGCTCACATCCAGTCATTTGGTCATCATGGTTTGGTCCTCAGATCTTCAAGCCTGCGCATTTCTCCATCATCAACTCCAACAATGAGATCCAAATGTTTTTTACTATCCCAGACCTTGACATGAGGCATTGTTACATCCATCCATTATGTTCCACTTAATCCTGATCCTGATACCCCTCACCAGCCGCAGGGCAGGGCAGGGCATTACACTATTTTAGCTAAGCCCATTGTTAGATAATCAAGATAATTTAATCTGTGAATAATGTTTTGACTCATCACTGTATCACAATTAAAATATATCAACTGATATACAGCTGCACCAGACAAGAGCTGAGTTAATAAATGCTTTAAAGTGGAACATTTGATATCTGGTGTTTAAATGTCTTCTCCATTGTTATTTGTCCTCCAAAGGTTGGGATGTAGATGAAGCAAATAAAGACGGGATCGATCCAGAAGTTCTCATCTCTCTGACAGTCCCTAAGAAGTGTGCTACAAATTTCTCGGGGAAGCACTTTCTGGCTGGACGTTTTCTTCCGTACGACATGCAGAAAAAATACGAACTCAATCTGCCTGACTTCCCAGGCACGGAGTGTCTTATAGAATTGTAACACTTGCACAACAAAGTTCATATTTTGAATAAATAATGATAATATATATACACTTTTTTGTACTTTATAGATTGTTACTGTGGTATACTGTTGTCTAGAAGTTTGTGTGCTGAGACTGTTGTGATTGCTGAATATGGTATACAGTGAGGTGTGTTTGCTTGTAAATAGAGACTTTTTGTAGCACAATTGTGCTATTTTTCATTATAGGAGAATGTCTGTTGCACTTCTTATTGTTTCTCATATCTTTTTTCCCTTTGATGACATTTTTATAGCTAACAAACTGAATATCTTGAAGCTTTAGAGGCTCCTTTGTTTGGATGCATTCAAAGAGTATTAGAGACTTAATAGATCCTCATGTCTGATGTGCAACCTTTAATTCCAGTGTTTCTGCAAGCCGTTTTTATAATAGCTGTGGTAAAAATTGTACATTACAGATGTATCTATTTTTTCTTTCTTTTTTATTTTAGAGACTGGAAATGTTTGAAATGTAGCTCTTTTTAGTGGCACAAAATGTCCCGACAGACTTAAGTTTAAACCTTTGTACAGTTACATGGTGGATAGATCAGTGTATAGCTGTAGTTTCCCAGTTTGGATGAATTGTGTTTATGGCCAGTTTAGATCTTGAATTCAAATAAATTCTGTATGAAAATGTAAACTTCCTGTGCATTGACATGATTCTAAGCCACCATTAAGATAAATGGTTGTTCACAGCCACAGTTGGACCGGTAACCAGTTGGAAATTATACCCTGAGTGCCAATATTTGGGATCAAGGAGGATTTAGTAACATCTTCAGACCATAAAGTATATTATCTTTACACAGAGATTTACTCAAAGGCAGGAAAAATGTCTGGGTGTTTCCTAACGCCAAGTTTAGTGAAAGGCCATTTCAGGACACCTTTATACCCCCATCACAATGTTAAAGCTTACCTAAAGTTTTCAAAAGCAAGTTTCAATAACTCTTAAAAATGTTTACCAGCTCTGTTTTGTACAGCAGTGTTCAGCTTTGTCTGCATCCTGAGAACAACAAACAGAAAAAAGAGTCCAAAAAAAGAAAGAAGAGAGAAAAAAGAATTCTCTAATCTCCAAACACCCAAAAGGAGCCGCGTATGCATGACTGACAGCTCAGTCATGTGCACTCAATATGGCAACAAAGGAAACTATAAAACCTGTTTAGACTGAGAGGGAAGCCAAGAAGATATTTCATATTTTTGGTCTGCTTTTCACAGGAAATGTGGCTGTTTAGTACAGAACAGATTTTCGATTCTCATCTAAATTACATTCATTCATAATGTATATACAGTTTGGTCACCGCTGGTTAAACTGCATTTTAATTCGAGTGAAAATAAGCAAATGCATTTTCTGCAGAAAGCAAAGTTCTGCTCATTTTAATGCACACTTACACTTTACTAAATTATACTTTGGGAGGTAATTCAAATGTTAAATATGGCCCGTGCAGAAGCTATTGCACATTAAATATTACATTAATTTTTTTCTTGTCTTTAAAATGTATAAAATAAAATGAAAATGTGCATCAATATGTACAGAAAAATATTCATCTAGGCAATAATTGTGTTTGTAAAAACGTTGTATACAGTAGTATCATTAGAATAAATGTAAATAAACTTAAATATAATAAATAGTAAAAAGGATATCTAAGATAAAGGTAAAGGCAGTGTTGTGAGATAATATTAAGAACAAACTTTGGTTTACAGATAGTCCTCGGCTCCTCAGCCATCACGTGGACTTGTTAAACTCCGTCAGCAGAATCAGCAGGTTCAACATAATGAAGTACTGATGGATTAAACTAGGTATTAGATGAGAACTAAAATAACATTTAACTGGCATGAGGAGAAAACAAATATTCACATTATGGTTATGGCATTTGGCAGATGCTCTTATCCAGAGCTACACACAACAGTGCTTTGCTCCATTAAAAGAATTATCACAGCTAGTTCTGACTCCACTAGGACAAAACCATTACTAATACCTAAAAAGAGGGAAAGATACACAATTATACACAATATACGTAAGAGCATAACAGTGCATTACAATAAGTGTTTTAAACTAGTGCTCACTTTTGTTTTTAACACTTTTGTTCTTGTTCTTTTGTTCTTCTGTGTGTGAAGACTGTGAGGGACTCTGCTGTTAGAACAGTCAGTGGGAGTTTGTTCCACCACCTGAGTGCTAGAACAGAGAAGAGTATTAATGCTAGTCTTCCATGTGTCTTGAAGGATGGTGGGTCAAGCTGAGGCATACTGGAAGGTCTAAGGGTTTGAGCACAATATAAAAAAACTAAGATTGCTTAAAGTACAATATATTATTTATTGATATACACATATAAATGACATAAATGCAGTGGGTTTGTTTTCCAGTGTAACAGTCGTAGTAGTAAATTAATATATTGTGTCCCAAGCAATGGTTACAAACTGGCCTACTAAGCTTGTCAACTCTTAACCAATCAAATTCACTGATTAATCATGGACACGTAACCAAGAGGATTTGCCTATTTAAAGGTAGACTTGGCATGCGATGGACAGCAACTGCAAGTGAAATGTTTTTATTTATTTGCATGTATGTAGTGTAAATACTTTTTTGATGTTTGGTTTTATATTTATTGTTTACATAACGATACTTTAATGGCTTAATAATGAAGAAATGTATGTAAATCGGTGGTTCAGTTTTCGACTGGCCGAGTTTATTTGACGCAGACACGAGGGCGGAGTCAACTAAGTGCTACTTAATAGGGACTCGTTTGGAAGATAAGAAGACTTTTGGGAAACAGCCAGAAAAATTGCCTTCTTAAAGTTGTTAGTAAATCGTTAAGTTCAGTCGCTTTCGGGAAACGCACCCCAGCTGAGCAGCTGCATTCTGGGTCAGCTGCAGGGGCCTGATGGCTCGCATTGGAAGACCAGCCAGGATTGAGTTGCAGTAGCCAAGCCTTGAGAGCACCTGGGTGGCATTCTGAGTTAGAAAGGGTTGGACTCATCGAATGTTCAAGAAGAGGAACCTGCATGACCGAGTCAAGTTTGAAAGTAGAAAATGATAACTGGCCATCCAGGATCACACCAAGGCGTCTTGAGCCAAAACAACCATGGAGTTCTCAAACACTAGACAGATTCACATTAGATAGATAGATGAGTAGATGGATGGATGGGTGAGAAAGCTAGATAGACATATGAAAGTGTAGAAGGATATAAGGATATGGATAAATGGAAAAGATGGATGGACGGACGGACAGACAATTTGTTTCAGATGCCCTCAGTCAACCAACATCTGCAACAAACATTTCATTTCAACAGTGATTCTACTGCTGAGAATACAGTACATCCCATATACATGAGGATATCTTCCTTTTCAAAACATCATCACTGTTGCTTATATGGTATCAGCTTATCTTTCATAAGCAAGTACTTTAAGTCTCCACTCTGATGAGCTTAAACCGTTTGTAATATAACATTACCTGCCCATTTGGCAATGACGCATCATGCAATCAGTGGTCATTAAAGCTGGAAAACTGAACCATAAGTGGACCATCTGCTATTGTCTTACTGTCCAGGAACATTTAAACAATGTGAGTGGTTAATGTCAGTCAGCCCTTGACAGGGGAAGTCCAGGATTTGTCATGCGAGATTTCACACAGGCTGAACATGTTTACAGCTGTCGTTAACTTGCCATGTAAAAATGTTTCCTACAAGGACACAAGTGGATTATTGTCATTTACTGACCCATGACTGAGAATAAAACTGATCAAGTACCAGTTTGACATTGCTGGATATTACCAGGAGTTCATTTTCAAATCCATTTCCTTAAAACACATGAAATAAAGAAACAAACTGTTAATGTACTATTTTTCATTTTCCATATATTGTTTCTTATCTGAAATATTCAACATTTTATTAATATGAAGGTTTCTAAATGGTTACGTGACGCAGGACTTTACCTTTTGTTTCATTACCTAAAGTAACTATTTTTTAAACTGATTTTTTTTAGCATGTCTGAACACAAAAAATAAAACGTGATTTTTTTGTTCACTTTGCATATTCTGTGGATACACACTGTAATGTACAGTGGAACAGTTATCATACAACTCAGTTATTGTCTATTTTTTGGAGGAAATTTTCTTCCTGTTATCATTCATCTGCCTGGTTTTTGTCAGTGTGCCCAGGTGACTTTCACAAAAAAAAAGCATCCACCCATGCATTCCTCATTCTTTCTGGCTTTGTTTCTCTGCCGTTGTTTCTTGTTGATAACGTTCAAGACAAACTAAAACATGTCACACTAAAGCAACGGCCCGCAGCCCTACTGCCTGAAAACAGGTGCGAAAACAATTAGCGTCTAAGAACCCAAAGAACTGTTGTACAAAACAAAGGCTGTCTGCTGGACCACACCGGCACTCTCTAAAACAGAGCGTAAACCCGCAAAAGTGATGTTAAATGTTCATTTATCCATTTCATTAGTCTTTTGTGTTTATTTCTCATTGTGTTCTGTATGTAAAACTATAGTTATTCTATATAAAATTTATATTTTGTTAATATTTTGGAGTGTCTGGAATGGAATAAGATTTACATTATTTCTTATTGAAAATATTGTTTCAGTTATCATTCATTTCAGTCATCATCAGGCAATTTAGAACAGATTAATGACAATAATCGAGGTTTCACTGTAATCTGATGCTGTTATATTTTGCACTACCTCATGGCATTTATTGTAATAAATGCAAGAAAGCTGATGTAAATATATTTCTATTATATATATTATATATGTAAATAATATTATATATTATATATTATATTATATATAAAAATATAGATGTTTGTCCAACACAAAATTTCAACAAACCTCCATCGCATTAGCCCAATAAGACTGTAGTTATTCATAGATTGGATACTCATTCATTGGGTTAAGCTTTGTAAAAGGTTTTAATACTACTAAAGATAGTTCTTTAAGGATCCACCCATTGAGAAGTTCTTCAAGCAAGCATAAACAGTTCTTCTATGGCATCACTTCAAAGAACCTTTTTATAACTTCAACACCTGGAACAATTCAATGTGAGCATAAAGCAGAAGACTATAAAGAGAAATATACTCAAAACTACACCAAACATTCCTGCCATATTAAATAATTAGACTTTATTTAGTGAGAAAGCACCATTCAGTCCATTCCTACCTTTGTCTTTTTTCAGATGTGCTCTGGCCAATGGCAGGCAGGAGGGGGCTGGATTGGACCACTCTCCACACTGGCTGTCTTTTAAAACTCTGTTCTCTGTGAAATGTGCTCCATTCATCAGACGAGGTTTGAAGGACAGGGAAAACCTCACCCAATTGTGTAATTCTTTCCTGTCAGTCAATCAACTTCAGCTTGAGGAAAAACAGTGTTTTTTCCCTTTTCAAGCCTTTGCTGAGGTTTGCCTGCAAGACTGGCATCATGTGGAAGTGGACGCAGGTGACACTGGTACTGTGGTCCATCTTCACTCTGGCACAAGGTATGTCAACAATATACGGTAAAGAAGATTCATTTATTGAATTAAATTCATTATTTATTTCACAGTTGATTAGGAAGCTGTACAGTAGTTCATTGAATCAATTTTCTTGACTCAAATGTGTACATTTGTGTTCACTAACAACAATAATAATATTTTACAGTAACACAATTTTATAGTTTACGTACATTTGACAACAGCTTATTTAGATTTTTCATCTTTTTATTTATGTGGAAATAATGTTTACATTTGAATCAAGCAAATTCAATACATTGGATGCTGCTAAAGACTGTCACAGCTTTTCTATGAGGGTCATTTTCAAACCACTTATTGTTTGTTTCTTTGACACCAGAGATTGGACCTCATTTTTGAGATGGATTTTTTGAGTTTACACTGTGACAGGTTTCGTGCAACTATTTGCATGCTTAGTTGCATGCAGCATCATTTTGGTGCAATCTGATCCTAGCTGCCTCTTGTTGCAGTCAATGAGAGAATTTAATACTGATCCAATATAATCAATACACAACCAATTAAGACACTCAATTAAGAGACAAAATGATAAGCTACAAGCTTTCTACTAAACATTAGACATCTTGTCTAAAATGCATTACAGACCTGATCTGCACAACCATAAGACGTCTAATATTTAGTAGATGTGACAAAATAAGTGGGAAAATGGTCCTTTGGGGCAATGTCATAGATGTCAAGATCTTCCACACTGAGTAAAGATTTAATGGCTATAAATGTTTTTCTTAGATGACAAGATGCAGTTTATTATTTGATGTCTTTATTGATTAGTTATCTGTGACTAATATCTGTGATTGTCTTATGGTAGTGTACCTCCATATTTTCCAGTTTGGGGTTTTGTACATCTTTGAACACACCAGATATCACTGACATTTTACAAACACGATGTTTCTCCAAAGGTCATTGGAATAAAATCTCTTTACATTAACTTACATTAAAAATTGAGAATATTTTCTGTAGTTATCATTTTGAAGATATTTCTCATTGGACAGCAACATATAGTCCTTAACATGGCTGTCAAGAGAACCTTTGCATTACATGACATGTCTAAAAAGACCATTTGAGAACCATCTCCAGGGAACTAAACATTGTTGACATACATAATCCAGTCTTTTCTGTTTAGAGTGTTTGTCCCCATTTCACCTCCACACTCTCATTCCCTGGTATGTGAGAAGTTTAAAGCTTAGAAGAGTCAAATGTAGGGTACATTCCAGCTTTTTCATCCAAGGTTAAATGAGACATCTGGTACAGGTACAGGTAACTGACTCTCCATCTTTCTCTCACACGTCTCGCTCATCCACTGTCACTTGCTCTCATCTCTGCTAGACCTCAACCTCTTGCGGAATTTATTACCTGTTTCCTAACGACAGGAGACAGCTGCAGCTCCGGTGGAATGGAAAACTGGTGGACGACACTGGCGCAGCTCTTAAATCAATGTTTTAAATAACCAGATGTCGCTCAGTCATTCAGTAATGAGCTGTAGGCCCCAGCGGCTCGTGCCAGGCTGGGCCGTCCGCAATGGGGCGAGGCATTTTCTGCACGCCCAAAGTAAATACTGCCGCTCGCTCATCTGCCCCATTTAAGCGATTAATCCTCCAGATGCTTGCCCTGGGCTGAAGCTCAACTCAACTACCCATGATTCCCCTAGAGGAGGATATCTATCTCAGGCACTTTGATGTGAAACAAAGAAAAAAGACAAGAGATCATGGAAGGAAGTGTGAAAGCAAAACAAATTTGCAAGAGGTTACAGGCTGTAAATGTTCCTTTCGGCCAGTGCTATTTGGGACAACATCTAGAAATATTCTTCTGCAGTAAGATACGTCAGTTCTTATGTATCTCATTGATGTGTAGACTGTACGACAAAAATGGAAAGAAACACCACACCACAATTTCAAATCCCCAGAGGTAGCATTGTGGCTAGATTTCTGTCATTATTCAATGTTGGAAGACAGTTCAATTTGGGATAATGGGGCACAGATGCATCTGACCCAAACCCAAACCCAAGAGGCTGCGGAATGTTCAGTCGAAGGCTTCTAATCTCATCTTGAACCTAATCAGACAGATCAGACACATCAGACAAACCTCAACATCTGAGTGCACCTCAGCTAGAGTATGCACCAAAAGGGACAAAACTGCTTCCACATGTCCATGGCCCATGAGTAAACACCCCCAAAAAATGCAGAAAAATCTTTTTGGCCCTCGTTCACTTTCATTAATACATGATGGGATGTGGAATGTGGTCAGGAGACCAGCAGCTGGCCCCGGTTCCTGTCTGAAACAGAATGCTCCTGATTTCAAACAAATAAGCGCTTGTTAGTGAGCTTCCAGAAGATGCCAGGGAAGTGTAAGAGAGCTTTCCAGTGCCACCCCTGTTATTACACTTAAGCTTAATGTAGCAGCATAGCCGCATCTACATCAACAAGCCAGGCTCCACAAACCTCGGTTTATCCAAAAGCTTACATAACATTACATTTTCTTCTTGTAAGAGTGTGTGGAATACTTCAACAACTTCCAGACCTGTAGACAGGATTGTATCAGTGCCAGCTACATTTGGCTCAGATGTTTTCCTAAGCTGACGGGCAACTTAAAGACAACTTTAGGAATGCATTATTTTTATTAGCTGCTGGCTTTAGCTCCAAAGGAACCTGTTAAAGGCAATACTCTTTAAAAAAGCACCCACACTGTAAATAGCATGAATGGATGATTTGTACCTGGGCATAGCGTTGACTTTACAAGCTGACGTCAGAGGACCTGGAAGGACATTGGTAAAGGTGAACTTTGTACTATGTCATAAAAGTGGAAAATGCTGCGGTCATCAGTGGAGCTTAAGTGAGCACTGCTTCCCAGAATAAGTGCAGCAGTAACCTTTTTGTTATGAGGGAGGAGACACTGCTCAAAGATGCTGGTATTTTTGGCTGCCAATAACCTATTGTTTCCATCGCAACATAAATTTTCACACAGCTAATCCCCAAACACTCATGCACATTTAACACAGTGATATCCCATAACGTTTCTCATTGGGAGAAATATGGATGTTCACTGAATTATTGTAAGTCACTCCAGGCAGTTCTTTTGAAATAAGGCCGTTTATAAATGTGTCGACAGGACATACGCGTTGAAAGACCTTAAAATGAAAACAAACCATATTCATCTTTGTGTTTTCTGGTAGAAGCCACTGTGGAAGGTCTCACATCTGATAAACGTGTAAATGTCTGCCATAGCTCAGTCATTAGGAAGGAACTGTGCTGGGCATTGTGATGAATAGTCCAATAAACTCAGTCCAGGCTGAAGCAAAATTCTCTAAATTACAAGTGTGCACTAGGGGTGGACATTATTACAACTGCTACCATGATAAACACAAGTACATCAGAGGTACCGATAGTATTTTAGAATGATGAACTGCAAACATCATAAAAAGATGGATTTAAACAATTATTGTAATGCACATCCACCAGTGTATAGCAACTGGTGCGATAATTAACTGGTATAGTGAATTGCATATGAATAAGAAGCTGATTGGATGCTAGTCCATTAAGCAATTGTCTTATGTTATTGATTCATTTTTTTACCAGTTTATATCAAATGTGGTATTATGGTTCTGTTATCCAAAATTTCTTTTGAAAAACTACTTCAATACATTTTTATTGTGATGTTAAATGCCAATGAGTGAAATCATTATGACCACTGAAGCATGTAGGAATGTTTATCTCATTACAGTGGTGCATGCTGAGGTCTGAGTACACAGTTGGTTCTTGTAGTTTGTTGGATGTGGGAGAAATGACCAGGTACGAATGTGAGAGTGACTCTAATGAAAGCAAAAACCTTCAGTTCGCCGAGTCTGAAGAAGTGCTGGAACAAGACGTCTGATCAATGGCAGCTCCACTTGACAACTTACAGGACTTAAAGCATCTGCTGGTAATATATCAGTGCCAGATACCACAAGGCATCTTCCGAGGTTTACCAGAGTCCATGTTTCAGTGGCTCAGAACTGGTTTGGTACCACAGGGAGGACCAACTGCATATTAAGCACATTAGCAGGACATAATGTGTTGGCTCATCTCTGTATTTCTGCAATATTGGGCTCTCTTAGGCCTTTTTCAGGTTCTCCAGATGCCATGAGATGGTTCAGGGAGCCCCCCAGATTAACCTACGAGGGACTCACTTGCTATATTTGAGAGGAGTAATCATACAAAATGACTTTGGGGAGTTCATCGCTCTGGCAGGTTTTACACAGAGCCTGACACGTCTGCTGTAGATAAGCACTTCAGTGTGTGCACTGAGAATAGAGCCAGTAATGATCAACTGTCAAGGCACTGCACTATTTCTAGTGGGGGAAGTACGGACTGGCTACATTTGTTGGACGTGTCACTGTTGAACAAATGGCCTGTGCACATATTTCTCTGACCAGATTTTCTCATCATGGCCCACTCTTAGAAAAGTAATCACTTATTGCCTTTGATGAATTATATTAATAGACAAAATTTCATGAGGAGTAACTGAAACACCAGCTGTAGGTAGGTGGTCTGGTTTGCATGCTGGTAAACCACTGGTGTGTGTTCATGACTCATTTAAGAACCACAGCTGACCACTGCCGCCCCCCATGCCTCTCCCTCTCAGTCTCTGCTCCAGGAGCATCTGCCTTTCAGGTGTTTCGAACTCCAACATTCTTGACCAACGGCGCCAATTTCTCAGGTTTCTCAGGGTAACAGTATAACACTGAAGAAATTCTTTTGAATCTGCAAAGAAAGAACTAGTCCAACATCATGCACTGTTACATTGTTGATTTCACTCTTAAGATATTGGACTCAAGGGAAAAACTTACATTGCAGTAGAATATCTACATTATGTAGAAAGTTCTTCTTTACACTGGCTCTTCTCATCCACTGAAATATTCTTCAGGAATAGTCAATAGTGCTTCTTCTATGGCAGGGGTGTCAAACTCCAGTCCTGATCAAACACACCTGATTCAGCTCAGCAGGTAATGAGCAGGTTTAATTGTAGTGTCAGAGCAGAGAAAATGCCAAACTGTGCTGGACATCGGCCCTCCAGGACTGGAGTGTGACACCCCTGTTCTATGGCATTGTTCCAAAGATCTCTTTGTTCAACTTCATTTCCAGTTACCCTAAACCTAACCCTTAAACTTAAGCTCAACCCCAAACCTAAACTTAACTCTAAATCTGGAAAAACAAGTATAAAACCAGACAGGGTGACAATATGCTCAGGTTTAATTAGTAACTTAACCTTATTTTAAAAACACTAAAATCACTTGATTTTACCTTCATTTTCAATTCAATTATATTTCATTACAATAGGCACAATTTTAGTTCCTTGAACTGACGTAATCCCTGTTGGCTACTTGACTATTTAATGACCTTCATGAGTGAAAACATTTATAGATATATAGTCCTACATCAGCACCTTTAACTTTAGAAGTCTGATACATATTACTGCATACTTCTTTGTATAAGCTCTTGAGAAAGGAAATCATGGAATGACGGATAGAAAGAAAAGAGCAAACATCTGATACAATTAGGCTGCAGTACTTTTCCATATGTGTGGAAGGGCTCCTGGTTGGCCTGGGCTTTTTTCCTCTCCACAAGAGAGCCTGTGGTTTACCAAAGTGAGTGCAGCCCTTCTGCTGACCATCATGGGATCAGATATCAGGTGTTCACACGCATCTGGCTGGAGACCATCCAGGTGATCTGACACCTCTGGATATTAGGATCTAGAAGCAGTTCATGCTGCTATTTGGATTAGTGATGGCACCATGACAAAAAACACTAAAGAGGCAGACACCCATGGGACAGTGCTTGAAGATCAAGTGTCTTCTACAGACTTCCCCTAAAAAGTGAACATTCCATCCACATTCATAGACACACATGCAATCTGAGGAACATGCTGGGAAAAGATTATTTTAACACAGAACCGCAAACATCAATATGTCATCAAGAATGAACATATAAGTACTTAATATTGACTGGATTGTCAGGCACTAGTGTTACTTTAGGTCAGGTGAATCATCACTGTCAAAACTCTGTAGCTGTTGTTTCATTTATAACAATAGAACAATTCACATTTTCCCATCTCTTTCAAAATGACCAGTTTTCTCACAACGATGTAATGTTATTTTCTCTCTAACTGCCTGCAGGTTCTAGCTGGAACAACTCACAGCTACGAAAGTCTAGCCAAAGGAACAGGAACACAAAGCTGGCCTACAACAGCATCTTCGAGCCTCAGACTACAGGTCATTGTGACTGAATGAATGTTCTCTTGGTGCTGTGGTTAGTTTATCAGTGTGTCAAAAGTGCTTCCCTGATGAGGCAACTAATAATGAGTAATACCTGCGGCAAGTGTAGTAAGAGCCCAGCACACACTCTGGTATGAAAGAAGTGTGATTTCCTGCAGGGTGGATTATGAAATAATCAGAACCACCAGTGTTCCCTGAATGAGAGCCCATTTAATACAGGCACAGTGTCAGCATGGTATAATGTGCTGAGGCAATGACAGGCTTGCTGTTAACAACAGTTTTTAATTGAAACAAGAAGAGCAGTTGGCGCTTTTTACAGTTTTTCTTGGTATATCAAATGCTGTCCTAAGAGTAAAACCTTTTCTTTTGTTGTTTAAAAAAGGGAAAATTGACTGAAAACAATGTTGGGCCTTGAGTATCTCTATCCTGTTCATGTGTTCTGTATACATATGTACTCTAGGTACTGTAGCACCTCTATACATCTATGCACAATAAGCCATACCGTTATAACCACCAGATTTTTTTCTACACTCATTTTCCGTTTTAGCAGCTCCACTGACCATACAGGTGCACTTTGTAGTTCTACAGTTACAGACTGTAGTCCTTCTGTTTCTCTGTATACTTTGTTAGTCTCCTTTCACCCTGTTCTTCAGTGACCAGGACCCCCACAGAACAGCTATTATTTGGATGGTGGATCATTCTCTGTACTGCAGTGACACTGATGTGGTGGTCCTGCCCATTGAAGAACAGGGTGAAAGAAGGTGAATAGTATACAGAGAAATAGAAGCAGAAGGGTAAGATCTGCAATAAAAACGCTGATTGGCGCTCATCAGCATTTACCTAAGTCAGTACTATGTCACCCGTTCATTTGGCTTCCTGGCCAATCACACGCTACTACTCAACTTTAAAAAGAAGCAATTCACCTCCGCTCTATCGATTGCAGGAGCCACGCCTAGCCATCATCCTCCTTCTTCCCCATCACTACCAGGTTGGCCCTGGTCCTGTTCCTCAGGGGGGTGGCTCTGCCTCTGCCGTCCATCTGTCCGACAGTGTAGACCAAATGCTGCAGACCTGGGCCTACACCAAATACCCCAATAATTAACCTCTCTGTTAATATCCTTTTCCGAGTTGTTATGGCAGAAACAGATGGACTACAATCTTTAACTGTAGAACTATGAAGTCCACCTATGGTCAGTTTTGCTGATGAAATGATCAATGAGTGTAGATACAAGGTATGTGTACCTAATGAATTGGCCAGTGAGTTTATATTTCAGTATTTTTTCATTCAAAAATAAGATTTAGTATGATGATGTGCATGTGCTTATTCAGTTCATGCACTTAAATCACATTTGTATGTATTTCTCTGAGTGGTCTCACATTGATAAACCTTCTGCCTCTAGAGTGCCTCACTACTCTTAGTACTTTTATCCTCTTTTGGGTTTAGGTTTATTAGGTTAGGGTTCAGTGTTTTGATTATTCTGCTACCACTTTGGATTTTTCATATTTTTGTGAGAAAAAGATTCATGAAAAAGAAAGAATATCACCTTAGTGACCTCAGTAGCTATGCTGATAGATGCTGGATATAGTAAAAACGTCCACTGCAGTTCTACAGAGCATTCCTTCTTAAAACTAATTTTAACTTGTGAAGGAGTTACGGTTGGTTATTCTGGTCCTCATAGGAGTGACAGAGTGGACATCCTGGTTCAACATTGACCACCCGGGGGGTAATGGAGACTATGAGAGGTTAGAGGCCATTCGATTCTACTATCGAGAAAGAGTGTGTGCTCGGCCAGTGGCCATGGAGGCCCGCACCACTGATTGGGTAGCTGCAGCAGACACTGGAGAAGTGGTGCATTCCAGCCTGGAAAAGGGTTTCTGGTGCATCAATAAAGAGCAGCCATATGGTCGCATCTGCTCCAACTACCATGTCCGATTCCAGTGTCCACCAGGTACTCCTAGATGAAAATTTTATTTCTCAAATGTTGCTCTTTGATGGCTTGACTAGACTTTCGGCTTAGATAAAAATGATGTTTTTAAAAGCTTGAAAACAAAGGAAACATGTTCATATTGAGATATTGTGTTAAGTAAACATTAACTTTATTATATTGGCAACTTTCAAGATTTGTATTAAAACCAGAGACGTGAAATTGATGAAACAGGATATTTAAGCTAAAGTCTCATTTCTGTGTCCATCTCATCTCATTGTTGACCAGGAGAGACTAGTTTTTTGAGCTATTAGTCAAGAAACATTAGTCACATTGTTTTTAAACATCTTAGAGGCAGAGTAGATGGGATGTTTGATGAAGATGGATTTACATGCTTTTCTCCCGTATCCTCAGTGCAAGCGTACTGGACAGACTGGACTGCTTGGGGTCCTTGTTCTACCACTGCCTGTGGCGATGTGGGTATTCAGGTGCGTCGGCGGAAATGCATGAGCACACAGCCTCTGCCTGTTCTGCTTACGCCAACCTGCCCAGGCCCACACACAGAACGTAGAGAGTGCTCTACCCCACCATGCCAAGGTAACCAGCCAAGCAAAATGAATTCAAATTAGAAGCAATAAAATATGCATACACGACCGCTCATCATTAAAAAACACCTTTTATGATTTACAGTATTATAGGTTGTTATATTTATTATTATAAAACAGTCATAACATTAATTGTAATTTTATGGCCTAGACAGCAAACGTTATTGTAACATTTTGATCAAGTTTCAGTCTCAGGACTTGATAATTGCATTCGAAATGTGAAAAAATGTACCTCAGATGTAACCAATCAGCCAAGACAAGTTTGGAGTCCAAAGCCTGGTTATTATAACTAGAGTTATGACAATCAGGTTGCTTATTAGATTGTAATAGAATTCAATAGTCACCTAAATTAAACTGCGTACTTCAAAATATATGATCAAAACATCTCTCTTAATCTTAATCTTAAGGTCTAATTGATGTTTTATGACACAGTATGACTTGCTGTGAGCTATAAAATGTATAAAAAATGCAAAATGAAGTTATGGGCATCAATGTCAGACAGCAGCAGAGCCGATAAAAGACTGATATTTGATTAGAGCAGACATGTCCAACTCCAGTCCTGGTGGTTTAGTGATTTCTCTACTCTGACACTACAATTAAACCTGCTCATTACCTGCTGAGCTGAATCAGTTGTGTTTGATCAGGAAGATCACCAAACTCTGCAGGAATCCAGCCCTCCAGGACTGGAGTTGGACACCCCTGCATTAGAGTCTTTCATATTGGTTTTTATAGTACTGAAAGCACTGATTCCAAACTTCTGAATCTTGATTCCAAAGTACTGGATTGTAGTGAATTGTACTCTTGACTTATATATAAATAACATTTATATATACTGAGGGTCTGTACAGAATAAGTAAATGCTTCCATCTGACAGATCTTGAGTTTGAACATAAACACACTGCTGTCTAAGAAAAGCTCATTACGTCCTTGATGTTTTAATGATACATGTGGCATACACTTAGCTGGCTTAATGGTAACACATTTCTGTATATATAAAAAGCTTTGTAGGCTTTGATGAAGAAATCAATGTAGCACGTCTTCAAAGAGGCTTTCATCCATGCAGATTACCCAGACGGTTTGATTTGATCCTTAAAAGGTCAGCCTTGTAAACTCACTGCAGCATTCCCATGACTCTTGTCCAAGCAGCCAAGTGGAGTCAGTGGGGGTTGTGGGGCGCTTGCTCGGTGACCTGTGGGAAAGGTCGAAGAGGCAGACGGAGAACGTGCCTCAAATCATCGGACAAGGTCCAGTGTACAGGACGGCCAGCAGAAGTCCAGAAATGTGAAGATACTCCATGTCCAGGTGCTGCTTCTATTAAAATGTACATACACTAAGTTGACACTTTAGATATAAGCCTGCCATGGTCATTAATTGCCATATACACTAATCACCCACAAGTCACTTCTGTACTCATTATCATTTTATCAGCTCCATTTACTATATAGGTGTTCTGCAATTACAGACTGTAGTCCATCTGTATACTTTGTTACCCTCCTGTTCTTCAATGATCAGGATTATTTTGGACATGGACCATTATCAGCACTGTAGTCACACTGATGTGGTGGTGGTGTGTTAGTATGAGTAATGCAGGAATACGTGGAGCAGACACAGAAGAGCTGCTGGAGATGGTCCTCCTCAGATAGATAGTCAGACAGATCTACTGAGCTACTGTCTCTGACATCACATCTATAAGGTGGACCAACAAGGTAGGTGTGTCTAATAGAGTGGACAGTTACTGGTGTTTAAAATCTCCAGCAGTTCTGCTGTATCTTATTCACTCTCACCACCACCACCACATCAGTGTCACTGCAGTGTTGAGAATGATTCACCAAAATACTTTTCTTCACACACATATCCTCCAGTCCAAGAGTCACCCCACCCACTATAGAGTTTGGTCCCCGAGGGGGGAAGGAAGGGGTGCGTGCAGCGGAGACATCAGTGGTGGAGGGATGCATGATGTGGGCACACAAAGCATTTGCGCTTAGGGCATCCACATGCCTTGCCCTGGTCCTGAGTATATACACACTCACACACACATCAAATAAATGTACTGCTAGAATAAAATAAAAATTGTGTGTCCATGTTGTAGCACCATGTCAGCTCGTGTGTCATGAGGGACATCCCAGTGTGGACTGCAGCCACTGTATATGTGAGGGACAAGCACTGGAGGGCGAAGTTCTGAGCATAACCGGTGTGCCAGTATCTGGAGCCATTGTGGCAGTTTCAAAGGAACCCAAGCTTATTCGGGCCCGTACAGATGCTAAGGGTCTGTTCAAAATCCTTGGCATGTGCTCTGACCCCAAGACCCAGTTACTCATCAGCAAGGAAAAATTTGCCCCAGCCACTGTTCCTATTTTCAGCAACAGCACCGAGAGCCTCTGGATACGAGCTGTTCTCCGGTCTTCAGGTAAGCCCCACTGAAACATTTCATTACAATAAATAAAAATCCAAATTAACTGCAGTGAGCATTACCTGACAGCAGCCAGATGGAGAACCAAGAATAACGTGCTCTGGGATAGTAATTTCTGGAGGCAGTTTTACAACACATGCAAACAGTGTATCCTGAAACCAAATAAATGTACTCATGTTAGCAATATTTCACCCATGATCGCATACCAAAAGCTACAGTTGTACTTGTTTTAAGTAGATGCTTCAGTGCATCAACTCAATTTATATACCTTACAGAGAAGCCATACATTGTGAAGCATCCTGAGGACAAAGTTCGATATGAAGGACAACGTGCAATTCTTTGCTGTAAGGCAACGGGAACACCTAACCCTGACAAATATTACTGGTAGGAAAATAATCCTGACACTACTAACTTTCTCAAGAGTTTTCTCTTTGTGTCTTTCTATAACATATAAATATAATTACATAATAACAGTTAAATGTAGACTTATAGCTACATTCAATATACTGTATATTCTGCATTAACCTACACATAAACCTATCAATACTGTGACATGCAAATGTGTGGGCACAACTGCTCTGTTGCTGTGACTAGTCCAAGATTAGTGTATTATTTTGGTTTTGTACAGTGTTAAAGTGAAAAAAGGGAAAAAGAGCACCCCAAGTTTGAGCACTTCAATAGATTTGAGCTCCTAGGTAATCTTAGCAAGGTCTCAGACTTTAATTGGCTTGCTAATAGTGATGCAAATCAGTTGGTGATGCAACAATTTCCTGATGTCTCAAACCTTGTATCAACAATCTACAGCCATGTGCTCCTATAAGCAGCTGCCTAGAACTGTGAAAAATAAAATCATTAGTTGTGTTTCCATTGCAGTTTTGCGCAAAACTTGATCGATATTCTGTTTTGAAACAAAACAATTCCGCAATTGTGGTGTTTCCATTAAATGTGAAATACTTTTATAAAATCACATGTGAATATGTTTGTTCTCGCGATAAGTTATTACAAATATGGTGGCAGTGGATGTAAACACATACTTCAGCTTTATACATACTGCTACCACGTAGTGATGGGATTTTCGGCTCTATTTTGAGATGCGGCTCTAATGGCTCTTCTTACTGTGGAGAGCCGGCTCTTTCGGCTCCCAAACGGCTCCCC
>BRDA01004885.1:7803-46184 GCA_036984385.1 Crenuchus spilurus
TACTTGGATTACTCTAAAGCTGGAAAACAGCAGGATGAGAAACGCTGTTCAGTGCCAAGACGTCAGGTCAGGTGCGAGACTGGTCTGAATTATTGATGGAGATTCTCCACCAGTGACGACTCAGCACAACTGCATGCAGGACCCACACAGAGTTTTAGGGTCAGAAAGTCTGTGTGTGTTTATAGTGTGAAACTCTTCTCTCTGAAATCACCTCCATCAGCTCTCGATCAATAACACAACAGCAGCCAAGCTCGACCACCATCAAATCTCACTGCTGCTAATGGTCAACAGTCTTATCACAGCTTTCCTGCACTTGTTCACGCTTTCAGTCGTTTATATTAGTCAGGATGTTGGGTGTAGTATAGGTCAAAAAGACTATTGTTATAACAACACGTGAAGCTCTGGGATATATTACAAAGCATTCATGTAGTCACACCTTGTACCTGCGCTCCTTGTCCATTTTGGCTCCACTGGCCAAAAAAATCGCTTCGAGCTCGAATCGCGTTTCTCACATTGAACGATTCAGACTCGATTCTCGTTTTCCAAAATTTATTTTTTTTTGCGGGTGCGGATGTGCCTTCTCAGCCACCGTAGTGCTAGGCAAAACAAGGAAGCAGCGTGGGCTACGTACAGGCATGCAAGCCAAGCCGAGGTCTTTGAAAGCAACCATTTGGAAACACTTTGGATTTTACCGTAAACCCGGCCCGGGTAAGAAAGGGCTGGACGTGACTCATGTGATTTGCAGAGATTGCAACGGTAAAATGTTTCCTTTCGATTTGAAAGATTCTGAAAAAAATCAATTCGTGACCCCAAGAATCGAATTCCCAAAGATTCGCAGCTCTATTGGCCAAACAGGTGCACTTTATACAGTGGTGCTTGAAAGTCTGTGAACCCTTTAGAATGTTCTATATTTCTGCATAAATGTGACCTAAAACATCATCAGATTTACACACAAGTCCTAAAAGTAGATAAAGAGAACCCAGTTCTGTTCCGTGACCATTTCTGTCCAGACTGTGAACAAACGAGGCCCACAAGAGTTGAGCGAGAGTGTGTGTACATGGGAGTGTGTAAGAGGGGCCTGTGAATGGACGCAGGAATGTGTGTCAGAGTACATTCATGCTGACACGCACACACACACACACACCAGGACTCCAGCGTGGGGTGGAGAGTTTGGAGAGCGTGACAGGAATAGAGATGAATGATCTATTTCTATTATATGAATCTAATGAATAAAGTACCAAGTTTCTTCACTGCTGGTGCCCATCACGTGTACACACATCACACACTGATCTTTAAAGAGAGGTTATTTATCTCAGCTTTAAGACATGCACACATTCACAAATTCAGAAGCACGAAGAGGAACCAAGACTCAAAAAGAAAAACATCCTAAGAAGATAAAGAACCCGTACAAAGAACCAAGTCTCAAACGTTATGCCCACTACATTTACTATAATACTGACTGTTAATTATAATAATACACTCTACAACAAGAACGTTGACTTACTTTGGACAAGAATTGGTACAATTGTAATTGGATTACTTTACTCATTACTTGCTGGAAAAGTAATCTCATCACTCATTACCAGGGGTGATAACAGAGCCAAAATGAAAATCCTGAAAGTATAGGCAAGGGGTCCAGGGCAACACCCTGGTTGGGGGTCAAAGGGGGGTGAAGCCCCACTGAAGCTACTGGTTTTCATGGTTTCAGATAGCTCAGAATGTCTTAAATTTGTGCACAAACCACTGGTCTCAAGAGTCTTTGACTAGTGGATTTAAATTGCACATAAAGGATGCATATGATCATAAAGAGAAGTCAAATCAAACATTACATTTATTACAATTATAGCAGAACCAAATAAAGGAAATGTTAAATGTTGGCAAAACTTCAGTTTTCATATTGATTTTGACCAGATTTCACATAACAATAAAACTAAGAAAATACCAAAAAGGTACCTACATATTCCAACAAAGCACACACTAAACAATTGCCCATTAGAGGTCTCCCTCCCCTGTACATCAGAGTACCTCCCCTCCCAGCCTCAAGAGGTCACTATCCCCAGAATACTAGCTCCCAATTACCATAGACATTCCAGGACTATATAAGTCTATGCTAAATCATGTCTCGTTGCGAGGTCTTGATTTTGTTTCACACGTCGTTTCTGAGCGGTTTCTTGCGTTTGGTCTTGCCTGGTTTTTGGACTTTTTGCCTGGACTCTGACTCTGTTATTGGTTTTGTTTGCTCCGGTTACTCATGCTTCGAGTTCTGCTAATCACGGTTTGTCTAATAAACTTTATCTGCAGTTGGATCCTGGCCTCTGTCATTCGTTACAAAATCATATCTTATTGATTTTGTGTTGGTTTGAATGTTTTCTCTGCTCACTTCTTTTGCCGCTTGTGTGCACGGTCACTTACGTGTTCAAGAAAATAATAAACCTCCGTACGATTCCAGAGATTTATGACCTCTCGCGGTTGGTTTGTACTGTTTCGTCCCTTACTCTACTTTATCTCGAAAAAGGTTTGGAATTTCATCATTCTAAAACATCATATTTGGGATATCAAAATCCAGAATTCCGGAAATTTCCAGAATTGTATCACCCCTTATTACTTTGGCGCTATTGTTTGTTATAAAATTGGGCTAAAAGGACATGAACTTAACTTTATATCAGATTAGTGATGTTCACACACAGTCATGACCTGGTCTTGAGACCAGGAGTTTTGATTCCCTGGCAAGTGCCCTTGACCAAGGCACCTAATCCCAAAATCATCCCTGGGCACTGTGGATAGGGGCTACCCACCACTACAGGCACATGTTCTCAATGTCCCCTCATGTGTGTTTCACTGCATGGATGGGTTAAAGGCGGAGGTCAAACTGCTCTCTGTGCAGGCACATTGGTCAATGATTGTGCACTTTCGCTTCACTTGTATCAGTGTTCATTTTATTGATTATTTCGGCACTGCACTGACAGTACAGGAACCTTTTAGTCCAGCAAGCTACAAACAGTGGAAACGTAGCTCAAGGTCCAACAGCGCATCTTTAAGCTTCACTACATTCACTTTTCCAGCAGATTTGTAGCTTTTAAACAGTAAAATTTTGTAAAAGTCTGGAGTCAGGACAGGGTGAGTCAGTACAACTTCTAAAACATTCATTACAACACAGTCTGATACTGTTTATGTTCAATAACTAACGGTACTAAGATTGACCCTTGAGGAACACCACCCCAAAGACTGAAGGTCTAGTACCTTATTTACTGTGAGATCACCACAGCCATTTACATACTCTACAGCTTCTGTAATAAACAACGATGCTAATGTGAAGCTCACAGCTGTTGTAATGAACAGTGACGGTAGGTCCTGTGAGAAGCCACTAAACACCAACCCCCACAACCCCTGCCAGAAGACCCCCACCACCCACCTCCCAAAGGGTACAGTACACAGCCTGAGCAAAACATTCATCACTGCAGTGCATGATTCATAGAACACAAGCCAGAGAGACTAAGACTAATAGAGAAACACAAGAGGACAATTTAACACAGCCACATTAATCACACACACACACACAAATCTATTCATCATTTGGCTAACAGTCACCAGAACAGACATGCTGCCAGTCTCTCTCCACCCCATTCAGTCCTGGGCAGCTGACTTCACAAAGAAAACAAACACTCTGCACTTTGGGACAAAGCAAACAAGGGCTTTATTTGGTTTAAACCCTTTCTGATGGCAGAAATGTGAACAATGACCTGCTTCCTTTCATCTCTGATTACTGTACATGAGGGCTTCACATTTATTTTAATACAGTCTGTATTGGTGAAGAGAGAGCTGGGCCTGAAAGCAAAGCTCTCAGTTTACCGGTCGGTTTACTTTCCAACCCTCACCTGGTCATGAGATTTGGGTACTGCCCGAAAGAATGAGATCATGGATGAAAGCAGTTGAGTTTTCTTCATAGGTTGTCTGGGCTCTCCCTTAGGATGAAGAGTCTGGATATCTGGGAATCTGGGATATCTCAGAGCAGAGCCGTTGCTCCTACATGCTAAGAGGGGTCAGTTGAGGTGGTTTGGGCACCTGGTAAGCATACCCCCTATATGCAGATTCCCTGTTGAGGTGTTCCAGGGATGTTCAACTGGGAGGAGGACCCAGGACACACTGGGGAGATTATGTCTCTCAGCTGGCCTTGGAATCCTCCCATGTGAGCTAGAAGAGTTGGCTGGAGAGAGGGAAGCCTGGTCTACTTTGCTTGGATTGGTACCCTCGTGACCTGGACATGGATGAGCGGAAGAACTCTTTGAGAACTCCATTGCTGTACAATCTCAAGAAGCAAGAAACCTTGCCGTGATTCTACACAACCAGTTTTCATTTTCTACTTACATTGCAAACCTGACTCAGTCGTGCAGGTTCCTCCTCTTCAACATTTGGCAGATACGACCCTTTCTAACTCAGAATGCTGCTCAGGTGCTTGTCCAGTCTCTTGTAATCTCAAGACTTGACTACTGCAACTCACTTCTAGCTGGTCTTCCTATGAGAGCCATCAGGCACCTGTAGCTGATTCAAAATGCAGCTGCTCGGCTGGACTTCAATCAGCCCAAGTTCCCTCACGTCCATCCACTGCTAACTACAAAGCAAGAAATGGACCAGCCCCTCCCTACCTAATAGCAGTGGTCAAGTCTCGGGTCGCAACTTGAACCCTTAATGCTTCCAGTACGAGTACTAGTTTAAACACTTATTGTAATGCTGTAAAGCTCTTATATTGTGTATAATTGTGTATCTTTCCATCTTTCTAGGTATTAGTGATGGTTTAGTTCTAACAGTGTCTGAACTGAAGAGTAGTTTAGACTCTAATCTGTCTGTACTAGCTGAGATTATCTTAATGGAGACAAAACACTGTTGTACGTCACTCTGGATAAGAGTGTCTGCCAAATGCTGTAAATGCATATACAGTGGTAACCCTACTTATGAGTTTAATCTGTGCAGGAGCCGAGCTCGTTAGCTGGTTAGCTCGTTAGCTGGATGCATTTTCCCCATAAGAATACATGTAAAACTGATTAATCCGTGTCAGCCGGCCAATATACAGTATACTTTAATATGTAAATAATGTGTTTATATGGGTTTTTAAAACATAAACGAGACGACGACGGTGCTCGTGTAGGCTGGCGGCTAAGGAGGACAGGAGGACGGGCGTACGTGTATGACATGGTTACACTTATGAAAAGTAAAAGTTAAATATATTGGCAAAGTGATCACCCAATATGATGAAATAATAATAATAATAATAATAATAATAATAATAATAATAATAATAAAGGATAATAACAGAACTAATCATTTCCATCACCTAACAGAGGTGGTCGAGTGCAGCTCAGTGTGAACGCAGTGACGTGGAGCATTTTTAACTTTCACTTTCAGGAGCTGCAGTCTGTCCTTCTGCAACCTCGACATCAATGACAAAGCAGACTAAATCCTCCCCCGACTCGCCTAAATAAAACCAGCACGTAGCAGACAGATATCAGCTGTCCGCACCACTTCCCCTTACTCACGGAGGTGTGTGACAAAAACCCATTAAAAGTTTGAGAGAAATCCGCCTCCTCACTCTCGCACCACACAATTAGAAGCTGTTTAGATTTGCACTCGGCCACACTGGGCCTGGCAGGTTTCTTCTCAAAGCTGCTGTCTTTGTGATAAGGCCGAGAGGAGAAATCTAGCACTTTTCAGTACAACAGGACTTTGCTTACACGAAAGGCGGCTGTCAATCACCCCCCTTTACTTTGCCCCTCACCCCGCTACCCCCTTCCTGTGTCTACAATGCCGGCTTTGCCAAGGCGACCCCCCAAGTGGAGCAGAGAATCCACTCCAGAACAAGAAGCTGGCTACTGTTTGGGTGTATAAGGAGCGAACAGGAAGGAGAGCCAATTGGAAAATCCACTGAGCTGTTCCCACACTGCTCTCTAAAGGCTTCCTGCTTTTCAGCTTCAGTCTCCAAGCAGCCACAACCCACTTCTACCCACAAAGATTTCTGTTAAAGACGCGGCCAGTTGGGCATGTTTGGAATGAAACTTAAAATCTTCTCAGGAACCTCCGTGCAGCTCCACCGAGCATACAGGTGCACTTTTACAGACTGAAGTCCATCTGTTTTTCTGTATACTTTACCAGTCTCTTCTTCAATGATCAGGACCCCCCATGGAGCAGGTGGATCATTCTCAGCACTGCAGTGACACTGATGTGGTGGTGGTGTGTTGTGCTGACTGGACACAGAAGAGCTGCTGGACATTTTAAACACTTACTATCTCTATGTAGACGTAAAGTATCTCAGGACAGTTTGTGCTGGTTGTCTAGTCCTTCACTAGTGCCCACAGGATACTGTTGGATAGTTGATGCACAATTTTCACCCCAGCAATCTATGCACACTAACACACCACCACCACATCAGTTTCACAAAAGTGCTGAATATGATCCATCACTTATAATCAATCCACTGCTCTGTGAGGGTCCTGACCATTGAAGAATGGGGTGAAAGGATGATAACATAGTACAGTGGTACCTTGAGATATGAGTTTAATTCGTTCTGTAACAGAGCTCGCAAGTCAGTCTACTCGTACATCAAACAAATTTCTCCCATTTAAAATAACAAATAGATTTAATCCATTCCAGACCTGTGAAACATCCCCAAACCATCCTAAATTATGAATAAAGACATGTTTTTGATTAAGAAACACACATACATAACAAAATATATGAAATAAAATGTAAAAAACATTATTTTGTACTATATTCTTACCTTGGAGACAGACAAGTGTGGCTAATGGAGATGAATGGTGAAGGAGGAGGGAGTGAGGAAGGGATGCAGGCACTGTAGACATGTAAACTAAACTGCATTTTGTTTACTTTAAATAAAACAAAAACTTTTTTTTTTTATTTTTGCATTTTTTAAAAAATGCAAAAATAACGCAAGAACAAGTACAGCGCACAAAATTCTACGGGTAACATGAGAAAAAAGGAGATGCTGGTGTAGTGCTGCCAATACTGGACCCGTGTGCCAATGCGCCAACTAGTGGCAGCTTCCCAAATCACAACACACATCTTGGAATTTCGCTCGGATCTTGAACAAAATTATGGACCAAGTCGCAGCTCGTATCTTAAAAAAAGAATTGTATGTTGGTCTGCTCATATTTCAAGGTACCACTGTATATGGACTACAGTCTGTTAACTACAAACTGCACCTGTATGGTCAGTGGAGCTAAAATGGACAATGACAAGGTATGTGTACCTAATGAAGTGGCCAGTGAGTGTACATCAACATTGCTATAACAATTCATAGCAATTTTTGTTTTCTGGCAGTTCAGATGACCATGCTGATATCCATCAGTGAGTATGAAAGTCCATTTTCAGTTGAGTTTTGGGAAATCATCCCCATTTGTGTGCAGGACCACACTGAAGTGTTCAATCAATGTCCTGCTGCAGCCGAGCTGCCTACATTAGCTGGGTCACACCCACTTATCTCCATGCCTCATAAAAGATCCAACTTTAAGGTCAATAAGCTTGAAACTGTGAATGCAGACAAATGAGGCTTATATGACAAAGTCAGGTCTGATGGTGTTTTTCAGTGAATAACAGTGAACGAGGCTCATTCACATCAGATCAAATATAACAAAGACAACTTCTGAGCCTCAGGGCAGAATAAACAGGGAGAGGATAGGAGGAGAAGTTAGACACAGAGATTTGGGCCTATTCAGCATGAAATAAACTCGTACACTAAATTAGAATATTGTGAAAAAAGTTCATTATTTAATTTAAAAAATGAATTGAAACAGTCATATCAGAATATTATGAGCACCGTTGGTTTGGGATGGACGTCACAGATGGCACGTGACAGGGTTCACTGTATGTATAAATAAGTGAGCAGTGTAAAGCCATCATCATGGGTAAAGGACATGATCTGAAGTCCAAAAGGGCATGATGATAAGGTACCACTGAAGCATGGTGGTGGTGGTAGTATGGGGGATGTTCTAGAGCCGCTGTAGTGAAGGTGTGCTGAGAATGGACTTGTCATACATTGAGTGCCCCCCAATGGCATAAACAGTGATGCCCCATGAGTCATTGATGCCAGAGGGGAAGAGCAACTCCTGAGCAATCAACACACCACAGTGGACGAATTAACCTCTATAACGAACACAGGACCGATGAGGAAAAGTGTCAGAGATCACATCATGTGACAATATTTTATATTTATTACACATAAAGTCATAGATTTTAAGGTTTTTTTATTGTTGTTGATCAGTACGCCTCATGACAATCAGAAATCCAGAATCTCAAATTAGACCACTTCATTATCAGTTTGAATAAATTACTATTCAAACAGTATCAAAATGAAATGTGTCACTGTACATGTAATTAAGCTAAAATTAGACAGTTTACCTGTGAATTAAATAAATTACATTATTACAAAAATATTTAGTCTTTTTCAACTGCATGTATTATATTCAAAATGTATTTAAATTTTTGATTTTTTTTGTGTGGCACAGTGTTGCTTCTAAGCAATGTGCCACCAATAAATAAATAAAATTACATAGTCTAATTCTTTAAAGATTTTTACCTTCCTTAAAATGTTTTTTTATATCGTCATCTCTACAATATAAATATACAATATACATTTTTCTTATTACTACCATTGTTCCACATTCTTGCTTCAAAGCAACCTACCTCAAAAGGTACCCAATAAAAAATTATACCCAAAACAAAAAAAGTTTTAGGTTATAGTGGACACGTGTGTGTGTGTGTGTGTGTGTGTGTGTGTGTGTGTGTGTGTGTGTGTGTGCCTGAGAAACGTCACCATAGTAATGCTTTGTCAGAGGAAACTGAAGCATGGAGGAAAGTAGCGATGGCTCTATAGGTAGCTTGCTAGATTAGCATCCGTGCTAACCGGTCACACGCACAGCCACAAACCCACCCACAACAGACAAACCTTTGGGGAGTTAATAGTTGTCACCTGATAGAGTGAACGCAGGGTTAGCCTGTGCTAGTAAACTGCATGGGCACAGCAGTCTGTCCTAAAACATGAGCTAGTGGACGCGAGGTGTTTTGATTGTTGTTTTCCCCAGTGGTTAGCATACTCCATAACGTCAGCTTGCGCATCATTTACACAGTAGTTAAGATTATCGTAGATGATATATATTGCATATCCCTAAAGTATAGTGTCCCTGTCACTGCACTGAGACATTAGGATCCACTCCGATCACAGGAATAGCGCCTCCTGGAGGTCTCCCATCCAAGTACTAACCAGACCCAGACCTGCTTAGCTTCATTGGATGTTTTCTGGTGCAGGTGCTTTAGCTTCAGTTTCGACTTTGCTACTTTAAGTCTTAATATGGATTGTGCTCTGGAATCCACACATCCGTACCTCCCGTTTTATAGCAAAATATTTATAACAAAGCCTTGACACACACTTCGATTGCCTACGAATCTTGGCAGACTCATTTTTACTACAGCAGCAGCAGCGGTGCTTTATTCCCTGCAGAAAGATAGCAGTGTTGCACAAAAATTGTAATATATCTAAAGGTGCCACTTCAGTGATCAAGAGAAAATTAAAACCTAGGCTCATTTTCAACACCTTTGCTTTAGATATACTAAACCAGAGCTTACCAGATCTGAGTTTCTGCATGGCAATTTTAGTAAAAATAAATGAATTCATTCATTAATTAATTAATAAAAATAAATAAAAAAAAAACAAAAACAATAATATCAATAGAAACCTAAGCTCAGGTTTGATCTGCTTACATCACAAAATAATAATAATAAAATTAATAACACAATAAAATGCACTCGCTAATCCTCCTCCACCCTCCAGTACCCACATGCAGCATATGGCAGGACACATTACTGAGATGAGAGTCCGTCTGGTGTGGACTTCCACATCTAAATTCAGATTTATGCACAGACTGAGACACATTTGGGTTCTTCTTCCTTTCTTTCATCAGACATAGCTCACTGTCTGCTGAGCAAAATTAAGCCTTTCAGGCACACTTAAGCCAACCAACAGCATAATTAGTCTACCTGAGGGAATTACAAACGAGCCCTTGTGCTCAGAGAAAGATTTAAAGTCCATAACACTGTCAAGGCTAAGATACGTTACAAAAACCTGAGAAGATATTCCAGGGAGACCGTCTGGATTGGGGACTAGCTCATGATCACCGATACATAGTGCAGCTATATGGTCAGTGGAGCTAAAATGGACAATGAGTGCAGATACAAGTTAAGCGTACCTAATGAACTGGCCAGAGAGTGTATAGTTGTTCGTGTGGCCTTCACAGTTTGGAATTAAACGAAGTGGAGCCCATGTTAATTTCCCAGAGCAGACATGGAGCTCAGAGGTGCTAAAGCAGAAGCACACGGGAATAAATCACTCTATTTAGAAGTTGTCCGAGCGAAGCCTCTCGCTAAAGAGTGCTTCACCATGACCTGCTATCAGCCGCCCCTGGGCTTCTGGGTAACGAGTTTGTCTCTTAGGCCTGCCAAACGTTTCTGTGGACACACATGAGAATTCACCTCCTGCTAACAAGGACACGCGATCTTAAATTTGGACCACAGTCATGGACGCTGTTGGGAAAGGTCACTTTGAAACCACATGTTATTTTGGCACCGTGTGTGAAGAATTCCTGCAAAAGCTGGATTTTCTTTATTAAAAAGGTCCCAGCTTTGTGACCACACTGCTCAGGCCTACGACACAAACGATGCACCTTTAACATTGAATTTTGATCACAAATGAGACTTGTGGGCACCTGCAGATTAGATTTAAATAAGTGAGAAATTAAAAAGCACAAATAAACTAATCAAAACATACACACAGTACCAGCCAAAAGTTCTGGACATTCCGTGGTTTTCCGTGATTTAAAAATGTTCTGCATTGTAAATTAATAATAAAATCAAACTATGAGTAAACACATCTGTAATTGTTTAGTAAACAAACAAGTAAACAAACCAGAATATGTTTATATTTGATATTCTTCACAGTAGCACCTCTTGCTTAGATACAACTTTCTTGGCATTTTCTCAGTCAGCTTTATGAGGTAGTCACCTGGAATGGCTTTCAGTTAACAGCTGTGTCTCGTCAAGAGTTCATGACTTGCATTTATTGCCTCTTAATGTGTTTGAGACATCAGTCTGTCCAAAGTTTTGACTGGTACTGTACATACACATATGGTAGCAATGACAGTTAACAGAAACACTGGAGATCAAGTTGAGGACTACAAGACCAAGAACACTTTCCAACAGAACTGCTGACAGGATGGCAAAACAAACTAATCTGAATGCAAAAGATCAAAAGACTCTGGAGTCGTGACGGTTGGTATAGTGTAGTGGGCAACAATGAGTCCCATGTGGCAGACTGAGGATCAATCACCAGTTTGGGCATATACACCCCACTATACCAGTAAGAGTTCTTGGGCAAGACTCCTAACTCTATATTTGTCTACAAATGTAACGACTGAAACTGTCACTGTGGATAAGAGCATCTGCCAAATGTCATGAATGTAAATGATGTGCAGCATCACCTGCACAAAAAGAACCTACAAGAACTTTCCTGCATCTTCACCACAAAATTCAGCATTACAACCTGGCACATCCAAGCAAACCTGACACCTGTGCACTGATGATGTTAAAACAGAATTTTTGGGCTCCAAGTGACTCAGCGGACTAAGGTGCTGACACTGTGATTGCAAGTTCAAATCCCAGTGATACTGCTTGCATTCGGCAGCCGGAGCCCTGAAAGCAAAATTGGCGGTGCTCTCTCTGGGTGGGTAGATGGTGACGCTCTCTCCCCATCATTACTAAGTAATGTCCGGTGGTTCAGGCATCTGCCAGCTGATCCACCAGAGCTGTTTGAGACCAATTTTCTTTGAGGCTGACCAGCAATGGTGTATCATCCGCAGATCAAAAAGAGGCAGAGCCTGACTTCACTTGCATCAGAGGAGGCATGTGTGAGTCTTTGTCCTCCTGGAGTCAGAAATGACAAGTGATTAGGACAGTTTTAGAGAATGGGTGGGTTGATTGGCCATTCCAACAATGGAGGGTTGGGTTAAAAAATGAGTAAAAAGGTTAGAAAATGTCATGTAAAGTGGCCTCGAGTGGCTCAGCGGGCAAAGACACTACCACTATGATCAGAGGATCACGAGTTTGAATCCCGGTCATGCTGTTTTTCCATCAACAGCCGGGGCCCAAGAGGGCAAAAATTGGCAGTGCTGTCTCTGGGCAGGTAGATGGCGCTCTCTCTCTCTCTATCACTTTCACGTTGCAATGTCCGCTGGCTCAGGTGTCTACTGATTGGTCCTTTTGGAGCTGGGGACCCTGTGTGCCTTCCTCCAAGCGCGTTAGGCTCTCCAGTGATGGTGTATCAGCGGTGGTTCGAAAAAGAAGCGGTGGCTGCATCACACGCAACGGAGGAGGCTTGTGCTTGGCTGCACCCTCCTAGAGTCAGGGACATTGCAAAGTGATGGGGAGAGGCCTAATGGAGGGGATGGGCTAATTGGCTACCACTACATTGGGAAAGGGATAAAATGGGCAAAACCCTAAAAATAAAAATACAAATTTTTTAAATGAAAATGTCATTTAAAAATGAACAATTAACTGTTAAACATGGTGGTGGATCGATCATGATTTGGGCTTGTGATGCAACTGTAAAAAAGCAGACAATGAAAAGACTATGTCTAAAACATCAAAATCCATGGATAGACCTCAAACAAGGTTAACCAACTGGTCATACTGGGAACTGTTCACATGTTACGATAATGAAAACAAATGTTTGTATCTAATAAAATTATGTTTTATGTATTTTGTTTCCTCTTGAGTTTCTATGCAGATGTCAGCTAATAAAGGTCCCTGTTGGAAGTCAATAGCTCTGTTCTTGTGACCAATTATCCCACCCACATAAAATATGTTCATATAATCAAGAGAAACTATTATTGAATTCATGGTACGCCCGCCATTAACACATTAGCAACCCTTTCAGAGCTTTAAACACTCCAAAGACGTAAAGCACGATTGTGTCCAGTGGGATTAAATGGGCTTGAACATGTTTAAGTTAAATGTTTAAACATTAACACAAAGTGAATAATTTGTCATGCAGCCAGAGTAAATACTTATACTGGTCAAATAACGGCTTCAAACCAAAAGCACTTGCTTCAACAATGCTGAATTTTTTTCTGCTTCTTTGAAGTAAAAACGTGGGGAAAGATACCAACACATGGCTTTCTTTAGTCTACTTAAAATGTTGCAATTTAGCCATGCCAAACACAAACCCCCACATTTTAAATGTTGTCAATTAAAGAAGAGCAATCTTGGCCTTTCAAACTATCAAAATAACAGGGGTGTAAGAAGGAAAGTAAGGTAAGTATTATTATTATTATTATTATTATTATTATTATTATTATTATTATTATTATCAGTATTATTTATTATTATGTTACACTTATATAACGCCTTTCTAGATATCCAAGGATACTGTATTGATTCTCATCAGTTTTTAATTCCTTTGTTAACTCCTTAAATAAAAGTGTTTGGCCATGATGAGCAAAGCTATGCATGGAGAATAAAGGTCTATTAAACAATTAGTACTAATCAGCTGTTAAGGTCTGGACACAAACATCACAGTGTCTATAAAAAAGCTGAAAATGAGAAGAGGATGGGTTCTTCAATTTAAGAAGAGAAATCTTGATCTTTCCAAATTATTCAAACTAAAATGTTAGGGGTGTATGGAAATTTGATACATTTGAGTTTTGAGATACTTGATTCTCAAAACAAAATTTTAATTCCTAATTTTTGATAATATTAAAAAAGTAATACTATCATGTGGGACTCTGATAATTGCAATTTAAATTTTTTAAAACCCATTTTTCCCCCCAATGTGTTTGGTAACCAATCGCCCCCCCCCCCCCATTCGTTGAATCTCCCTCCATTGATGCATGTGAAGTCAAGCTCCGCCTCTTTTCTAACTGCTACCAATACATCACTGCCGGGCAGCAAACATGCTCAGAGGAAAGTGCAGGGTCCCCAGTTCTGATGTTCACTTAAAAACTTTCTCTGACTCACACTGTATGCAAATTGTCTTTTATCTTATGACAGTTTTCTTAACTGAGATTCTGCTTTGGTCCAGGAAAGGAACCAACCTACAGGTGTGAAACCATCCTGCCAAATACAAAAATACTCATGTTTTAAATGTGTGCACCATCATTCCAGAGAACAGTTTCACTGCTCCACCTGGCTTTAGGTGTGGTGCCTATACATTTATGTTTATCTGCTCTAGAGTGTCCTTTTCTATTGGCAGTACGTCTCCAATAGACAAGCCCAAAATAACACATTTTCCATGAGCCTGAAGGACCATTTTAAGAACAGTCAAGAATCATTTAACCCTTTAACAAGATACTCAACCATTTGGTAGAGCACATTTAAGTCACTATATCTTCTTGAAGAAGGTGTTAAACTTAAAACAATGTGATTTTGCCATCTCTACCATTCGGTAGAGGTATGTTAGGTGAAAAACACCCAGTAGAGGTCAGTAGAAATGCAACATTTTCTTGTCTGAATGTAAACCAGTAATGCTTCATAGCCAAAACACAATGCTGAAAAAATATTGGTGCTGTTGCACCACCACACACACACACACACACACACACACACACACACACACACACACGAGTTTAAAAAGTGAACAAATAAAAAAAAGAGTACAATTAAAAAAGCTGTTGGGTCATTGACAGTTTTTATTATTTCCAGGCACCCCACCCTCACTGAACCCCCCCAAAAAATCAGTTTCTTCTTTCTTGGTGAGGATGTTAAAACTTTTAGATTATAAATGGCTCTTTGGCTTCTCATTACTCCACAATCATTTGCCTTTACCAAAAAAGCACCTACTGAATAGTGTAGAGTAGGTCACTCTTCAATGCTAAGAAACTAGCAATAATTGTAGATCCTAGTCTGAAGAGAGTTATATAGATAAATATACCAGGTTGTAGCTGTGAGACTGTCTGTGGATGACTTATTTCTGTAAATGTATTAATCTATGTGCTGAAAATTGCTCTGTTGGTGTGGTTTATTTGAGAATACAGCCATTCAGACCCTGGTGTGCACCAAATTACCACACCAAGACCCCCTGAGGGTACAAAGTGGATGTTAACACAGTCTTACAACTCAAGGCAATAAAGTGAAAACACAGAGCAGTAACGAGGTCAAATGCCTCAGGAAAACAAGCAGACCTTCACAGTCAGAACAAAACCTTTGTTCAACACACCACCACCACATCAGTGTCACTAAGGAGCTGAAAATGATTCCCCAACTAAATGACACCTGCTCTGTGGGGGTCCTGACCATAGAAGAACAGGGTGAAAAGAGCCTAAATAATGTATAGAGAGACCACAGTGTGTAAGTGCACCTATATGGTCAGTGGAGCTACAAGTAGGTGGTTTTAATAAAGTGGCTTTATTATTTATTCTCCTTAAGACTCGTGTCTATTGTATCTGAATATGGACTATTATTCACAGTTGCATTTGTTTAACAGTGCTTAACATCAGATCTGTAAGGAGCTCACAGTGAGCTGTGACTATAATCACCTGTTTAATAAGCTTCGCTTTTACCGTCCATTTAACTTTCCACATAAAGCTCCCCCAGGTCGAGTCAGGACACCAAGCACACCTGTATCACATGACTAAAATAATCAGATGAGCTCTGAAGTAGCTAGTAAATGTGGTCTGTATTTTTCTCAGAGGAGGAAAAACGCTGACATGGCAGATCCAGCTGTAAATAAATAACAGAGGAGCTCCTGTAAAAGAAGTGATGACTCTCAACTAGAGCTGGGCGATATGGCCAAAAATGTTATCATGATAAATTTTCTATATTGATCAATCTCGGTAATCATCATGATATTAAATTCTCTAACGCTGTCATAGTTTTAAACAACATCTTTCTAAAAACATCAGACTAAATAAATATAAGCTTACAATGATCGCTGTTGGCCGCAGCCACTCCAAAACAACAACAGGCTAGAGAGCCAAGCTAACAGGCTAACGCTAACACTCGGGATGACACACACACGCGGCGAGACCCGCCTCCTTCTCCTTCTCACACAAACAGACGAGCACACAGCGACCTCACGCTCTCTCACCCCGCCCCACTATGCTCTCCACCAATCACAGCTTGTCTTAAACAGAACAGTGCATTTTGGTGGCGCTGGTGAGGAGGAGCTAACAAGCAGCGGTATTAGACTTCTGAACTCACTGTCAAGCTGCTTAGACCTGAAATAGAAACGAACTTTAATGCTTATCGAGTTCTATTGTCCCGGCTTATTGTCGTCATCGAGGGAAACATTTTTGTGAAAAAAATCGATATCGTTTTATCGCCCAGCACTACTCTCAAGTACATCGAATCCAATCCCAGTAGAGCTTATGACAGTTTCTGTAAATCACAATAGGGATGTACAAAAGGTGGAAGCTCAGTGGACTGGTACTATGGCCTGAGGTCCGCCGATTTGATTAATGGATCATACTGCTTTGCCATCAGCAGGTGGGTAGATGGCACTCTCTCCCCATCACCCTGACTGTAATGCTGTCCAGCTCAGGTGTCTGTTAGCTGATGTATCAGAGTTGGGGACCCTGTGCTTTCTACTGAGCGCTTTGGCTGTCCAGCTATGATGTATCAAAAAGAGGCGGGATTGACTTCACATGTATTGGAGAAGACACCCTTCCCCCATATGTTGGAAGCATTGTAAGTGTGTAGTTGGGTTAATTGGCCTTCCAAAATTCTAGAGAAAACGTTTTTGTTTTTTGTTTTTTTAAATATGTATATAATATACAATATATTGCCTTACAGTATTACAGTATTATTTTTTTCACTGTAACCCGTGTGCAGGGGCGGATTTAACCAACATGCAAACCAGGGCCCCCTGCTGGCCAAAAGAGGTTGGCAAAAAAAGACCGTTTTGGTTCTCTGCTGATTTTTCCATTCAAAAACAGTGTTACACTATATTAAAAAGAGACGAGTCGAGCACTAGGACCCAGTAAAAACAGCCCACTCAGTCAGACGCCTATTTCTCTTTAGACCACTCACAAGCTCATTGGCTCTGTTCTCTCTCTCTACCAGTCTGTGATAAGCCATCCATTTACATGTCTCTACGTTTAACTATTATCCAAATTATTCAGAATGTCTGCTTATTTTTACTCAAAAATGAGGTATAATTATGTGTAAATGTGGTCTATTGACTACACAGTCCAAACATAAGTAACATTGGTGCTACTGAATTGGAATGAAGTTGAGGTTGAATAGTATTGCGACACAGAATTGGGTGATAATTTTATATTACATGATTTTAACCGTTTATTAATATTTAATAATTGATATTTAATTAATGATTAATATTTTATTTTAGTAATAAATAATAATAATAATAATAATAATAATAATAATAATACTTTTATAGTTATTAGTATATTATTAATAGTAACTAGTAATAAACCTCATAAAATATTATGAATAATAATGTTTAAGTAATGTTTAAAATGTATGTATAATAATTAATATTTATTAATAATCAATAATAATGATTTATGTTTAAGCCTTTACTGCACCATAACCATAATAAAGAATCTGTTTGATCAGGGCCCCCAGACATGACATTGCTTGGGGCCCCAGAACTTCTAAATCCGCCCCTGCCCATGTGTCCCGTATCATGATATGTATCATTTTGCCAGGTTCTTGCCTAAACACAACCCTACACAATGGTCCATTTGGTGTACATCTTCAAGTACCACATTTTCACTGTCCAACTTGTACATAAATCCTAATTGAGCCTCAACAAAAATACAAAGAAGCCAAATTTTCTGCTCTGGTCCTGGCAAAAAGAACAGCACTACAGGTGTGAAACCACTTTTAGATACCCTCAGTGCTTCCTCCTTTCATTCCAGTCATTATATTGCCAAACAATTTCTAATTATCCACTGAGCCATACTGTTCACACAGCATGTCTGAATGATTACGCTGCATGTTATTTGCATCAAAATGATGGAATTCTATCACTCTCTTCTTTAATCTGTCTGCCAAGGCAAATATAGCTCAAGCTGTGGGCTTTTTTTTGCTTAAACCATGGCTTTTCTCCTTATTTCAATCACAAAGGCTCCTGTAAGTGTAAACTAGATTGATTTATTTCTGCATCATTTAAGCCATAATTCCTACTTCAGTTGATTTTAGAGGCTTTTAGATCACTTGCCTGGATGATGGTGTTCCTCAGGCATGCTTTAGATTAATTACATTCATTTAAGTCTTTGGATTTTATTATCTATATGATCTACTAAAGCTTTTAAACACAGCTAAGCAGTCACTGCCTCCAGTGCACTAATAAACGTGAAAATAAGAGCAGTACAAAACTTCAAGGTACATGTGTATTTGTTTATTTCCAACGTTTATTGGTTTTAAGTCCAACAAAGTACTAAACCAGCAATGCCAAGGGCAAATATTAAACAATTCAAATCATTTCAAAGAATAATAGTGGCAGGTGTTGAGTGTGCCACGTGAAACAGGTGAGGCAGGTTTAGAAAGCACACATGTTTGGCCTTGGGGTTTACTAGCAAATCTCTAAAAATGTGAATATAATGTAAACGTTCATGTCAATTCTCTATTTTAACATGAGAATAACTAAAGTTATGTTGACATGAAGCACACCACTGTCTGCCAAACCACTGGCTTTTTATATGGGTGCTTCCTTACAGCCTTACTATTTGCTGTGCCGGTGGAGGTTAGGTGCCTTGCTCAAAGGCTCTTCAGTCATGACCTGCCCGAGAATCAAACCAGCAACCTTCCGGTCACAAGACCACATCCCTAACCACTAGGCCACGGCTACGTCACCACCAGGCCAGGGCTACGCTGCCACAAAGTCATGGATACCCCACCACCAGGCCACAGCTGAATGTCATACTATTTGACAACATATTGAATGATAACTTTATGAATCACATATGGCCAGATTCTTGCCAGTTTCCACAGCTGCTCTTTCACACTTTTCACATGGCTCTAAAACAAACTTTCGTGTTATTAAAGCTTTGGAGGGCAGCAGTCAGTAATTCTCAGTAAACTGTGGTCAGTGTAGAGCTAATAAGAATGAATAGACTGTAAGTAGAACAGCTGAACAGTTAGTTGGCCACCCTGAGGCAATTAAATTGTTAATCACAATAATTTTGACACTCATCAGCTAAAATGCTACAATCATGACAGCCCTAGTATCAGGACAAGACAGGAAATGTTTACTTGAAGAGGAAAGTTTACATATATTTATATTAAGAGTGCATCAATCATGATTTTAATGAAAAGAGTTTGTTACAGCCAGCTTGGCTGATGGGCACATTTTAAGGCCGATTTTAATCATGTGCCTTTTTATTTGCCTAAATGTCACAGTGTTTGGACATTTCCACAGATTTTTATTATGGCATTTCACATTCCCATTACAAATCTCAGCTCCCCATTTATCATAAAATCAATTAAAGTGCTTTATTAAACCTAAAAGGCAACTGGCTATTTCAGCACAATGACTCAAATGTACTTACGCAATGACATTTGCAGAACATGCTACACTCTGTGTGGAAGAGTGCTATTCCAGCAGAGAGAGTGCACTTATGCTTCACATTATCCATGTCATTAAAAATGCAATATATAATAATAAACTGACCAATTCTCATTTGGAACAAAAGTGTTGAGATACTGACCCTGGTCCTTTCATGTCTAGCTTGTATGGGTAAAATTAGAAACATTAACGATGGTGATACTTTCGTGATTTCTAGCCCTGTTAAGTTGACATGACAACTAATCTCAGGAGTGTAGAGCTTAAGACGCATAGCCAGGATGATTGTATGTAAATGTTGGCCAGAAGTAATAATTCTCTCCATCAATAGTGGAGGAGAGACATCATGACGTTGAGCCAACAGCCCCACCTCCACCCAGTCCCATCCATTCTGTCAGCAGGAGTGTCATTTCCTCTGTTTAGAAAACCTAAAACCTGGCATGTTGTTTCCAATTTACTTTCACTTCCTTCCTACATTGCTGTTCTTCAAACACAAACACATATTACTGCGTATACACATTTCTATTCTAATGCTGAGTTGTCCGATTTATTTGTGAAGAGTGCTTCTCAGAGAAAAAGCCACTAAGAGGCTAAGAGGCTAGCTCGCTAACCAGCATCTTAAACTATATACTGATGCATCTCTAAAAATTACAATATTGTGAAAAAATGTGCTCAGAATTTAATACAAAAAGGTAAACTGTCATATTTTATCTTCATTACATGTTTTGTTGTTGTTTTGATGTTGATACTGTCTGAACAGAAATTTACTCAAACTGTAAATTTGATGTAATATGATACTAAAATTTGATTTCCATCAGCCATATTGATTAAAATTCAAACAAAAAAAGACTTGAAATGTCACTTCATGTGTAACGAATATAAAATAAATCAAATTATACAATCAAGATGGGATGAAAACTTACATTTTTGGGCTTTATCTCAAAATGTAACACCCCTGTCACTCCACCTGTCATTATTCACTGTGATGCTTCCCTGAAAACGTTGTCATATACCAGCTTGGTGGACATCATCCAGGTCTGTACAAGCCTACATAAAATGTGTTTTAAGGGCAGCAGAAATATTTCCTCTTAAGAAATCAAATCAAATAATTAAACAACTAATAATGAGATTTACAGCCTTGTCAGTGAAGCTCATCACTACCTGGAGCAATAGAGGAAGTGAACAGATTCCATCTGCTAATGAAGGTACTTGAACCACTCCAACACAGACCAGCATCTATAAATTCAAACCTCCAAAGGCAAGTCAGACTTCACTCGAGTGTCATTTGTGGCGCCACATCGATCACGTGTCCGAGAAGCCCTTCCGCTCATCCATCACCACACTCTTCCCTCCAACAGCTTCATTTCATCCCGTTTAATTAACTCTCATCTTAATGGAATGATTCATATCTGTGGACTTATAATGAAGATCCTGAAAAGAATGCAGCCAACGCTGTTACGATTCTGTTAGCATATGACCTATCCTGAAGGACCAGCTCACCCAAAAATCATACATCATAGCATTTTCCACTTACCTCAGATGTAGTCGATAAAACAAGCAAAATTTTGCTTCTTTAGTTTGTTAGCAAGCCTACCTTACACTGCAATCCAATAGGCACCTAAATAACACAGCCAGAATTCCCAAATGGCATCCCAGATCTAAATTAATGTCTCAGAGACTCAAAATCTGTTGTTGGATAAAAACTCATGTAGTCCACCATGTTGGACAACCAGCTCAGGAGTACAAGTGGTGATCTAGAACCATGTTTAAAAACAAGGGAGAAATCTAGTCAAGAACCAGTCTTCTACCAGCCCTGCTGCTGTCTGAAACAAGCTGTCTGGTTGTTTATTTCCTATTGTTTAATTCATTTTTAATTTTTGGATGCAAATGTAAAATTACAGAAATGGTCAGGGGTGTAAGAATATATTGACAATGTACTGAATCTCAAAACAAAGAAGACTGGTCTGGCACGGGTGGCACGGTGGCTTAGTGGTTAGCACGTTCGCCTCTCAGCGCCGAGGTCTTGGGTTCGAGTCCACATCTGAGCAGAGTTTCCATGTTCTCTCCTTGTCTGCGTGGTTTTCCTCCGGGGACTCTAGTTTCCTCCCACAGTCCAAAAACATGGAGATCAGGTGAATTGGCTACTCTAAAAAAAAAATGACCCTGGTGTGTGTATGAATGTGTATGTCTCTGTGTGTATATATATATGCCCAGATATGGTTGGCACTCTGTCCTGGGTGATCCCCCTAGTGCTCGATGCAGTCCTCCAGCTGGACGGTCACTTCCGGTTGAGAGTACGCTGTGCGCGACTGGCTGCCGCTCCTTGCCGGAGTGTGTGTATATAAAGTGTGTCAATTGTAAAGCGTCCTTGGGTGTCTAGAAAGGCGCTAAATAAGTGTAATGCGTATGGATGGTCCTTGTTGGAATATGAATGGAACAGCTTCTCATTAGAAACAACCAACTGGCATATTAATAAAGGTCTATGTTCAGACATCAAGCCCAAATCCTATTTTTGGTCTATCTAGATTGTATCCAGTTAGATTTTTGGTAGTTTGGAAATATGCAAATTTGATCCAAGCCACATTGGTAGGTGGTTTGAAATCTGATTACAAGCAGATTTATACAGATCCTTCTCAGTCTGGACGCTCAAATCGGATTCTGAAGTGCCTTTCACACCACTCATAACACGACAAAGAGCGAGACGTCAAACACAGAGTAACGGAAGTGTGAGGATCCAAGGAAGCACCACGGCATAGTCCCAGGTTGCCAGGTCCTGAAAAATTCTCCAACCCACTGTCTGACAGAAAGCCGCCATACACAAGCTTAAAACTAACCCAAAATCTAAAGAGCCTGAGGAATTCCTCAGATGTCTGAGGAAATTAGAATTGCTTTTTATTACTCTTAAACCTTATTTTAGTCTTACTCTAATCTATATTTTCAGATCCCTCCACTGTGGTCTTCTATTAGAAAGTCTACCTAAGGACTCCAACACTATCTTTCTACTGTGTGGTGTCAAGGTATATTTTTAGAGTAATCCAAAAACTACCTCAAGTGCATTAAAATAACTACCACAATTTAGCAGAAAAACCGTAAACCTGGCAACTCTGAAGCCACACCATGACTGGCTGTAGTTACTGATGCCTGTACTGTTATCACAATAACTGAAACAGACAGGCTTGATTTGAGAAACAAATCCAATTTACCTGCAGTCTGAACGTAGCCATAGTCTTTTATTGATGCATGTGCAGATTAGCATATGTGTTGTATACGAAAAAGAGATGTATATGCATGCGTAGTGGCCAAAATAGCAATCGCATTTTTCTGCTATTTGAACCCAAGAGTGCACATAGGTTATACCATTTTCTTCAGATTATACCAGTGATCCTAAATAAGTATTTTAAATGATAATATCTCTTTCAGTTGCAGATATGTAGGAGTCTAGTCTTGGATGGAAATAAGTAGAGAATAGCAGAACACTGACATGTTACAGTATCGCAGTATATTGAATCGTTACCCCTGTACCATGATATGCATCATATTGCCAGGTTCTTGCCCATTCACAGACCATATGAGCATGGCTGATGTAAGATAAGGGAAAATATTACATTAAGGAGCCAAAAGAATTCAACCAATATGCTAATATTCCAATTCTGTGGTCCTTGCAGTGCCAGCAAAACAGGTCTGACCCATCTTCAGCCTTTAGGTTCTTCCAGTTCAATGTAAAAAAGCAGTACTGTTGATACTTTCCTTAAAATTTGATTTATTAATATACAATAAAAACTATTGCTTTGCTTACAGTATCATAGCATATTGAATTGTAACCCCTGTATCATGATACATGTCCCATCACCAGGTTCTTGCCAATCCACAGTTTTAGAAAGAGCAGGGAACGTCTTGTTATTGAAATTAAAAACATACGTGTGCATTATTCTGAGCTAAGTGCACTAATGTGTTCCGTCTTTGTCTCATGTTGTCTTTTCACATGGTCATGTAAAAAGCTTTCAATAGAAAAAAATGCTTTCTCATCCAATTAGGCCCATCGAGACCCATCGAGGCCCATCTACCAACAAAGCCAAAGTGCAGAAAGAAAAACTCCATGTTAGGTCGCCTTAGAAAACAATGCCAGGAGAAGACAAACACTGAAACAGCAGATGAGGCTGCACACAGTATGCAGAAATCAGACCTCCAACTATATGATGCAGGACATTATCGTGAAAATAAAGAAGCAGTTATATGCAAGCTGGCACGTTCCTGCTCAGGAAGCAGGGCTAATGCAAAGAGAGAGATAAGAATTGTTGCGCACTTAAGGAGAAATTACAGCCCATATTCAGCACAATCAAAAGAATTGTTGCCTACTTAAGAGGAAATTACAGCCCACGGTCAGGACAATCGGAAGAAGCTGCACCACTTTCAGCCTCTTTCACACTCGAGATGCTGCTACGGTACAAAAGACCGGTCTCTCGCCTACGAGGGAAGCAGCAGCTCGCCTGTTGTTCTTCCCCTTCAAAGAAATCAGCTTGAAATGAGGTTTTACACTTTATTAAGCACTCAGTGACTTTAACATGAGCATTCTACCTGGACTGGTCTGGTAATCTGTTGAGAGAGTCTCTTGTTTCAATCACGTCCAGTAATGTCTACATGCACCTGTGTTGAAAATCATCCATTGGTTGAAACACTATATGGACAAAGTATTGGGACACCTGCTCATTCATCGTTTCTTCTGAAATCAAGGGACTTAAAATAAGTGTATCCTACTTTTTTTGCCAATTTTTTCATTTACCAATTTGGAAGTCGCCAATTCACCCAACCCATTAGTGGCTCTCCGCATCACTTTGCACTGTCCCTGACTTTAGGAGGGTGAAGACAAGCACTGCTTCTTTTTGAACTACCGCTGATACACCGTCACTGGGGAGCCAACGTGTTTACAGGAAAGCGCAGGATTCCCAGCTCCGAATGGACCAATCAGTAGACGTATGAGCCAGCGGACGTTGCAATGTGAGAGTGATAGGGAGAGAGAGAGCACCATCTACCCGCCCAGAGAGAGCACAGCCAATTTTTCTTCTCTTGGGCCCCGGCTGTTGATGGCAAACAGCATGACCGGGATTCAAACTCGCGATCCTCTGGTCATAGTGTCAGCGTCTTAGCCTGCTGAGCCACTCGGGGGCCACGTATCCTACTTTTGATGCCTCTACTGCCAATGAAAGGCTTCCTACCAATTGTTGGACCACTGCTGTGAGAATTTGATTGCATTCAGCAACAAGAGCATTCGTGAGGTCAGGATGTTGGATGATCTCTATCCCAACATCCCAAAAGTACCAGATGGAGCAGACTACACCGTTCCACAGCTCCAAGGTTCCGTCTAGCCAAGGCCTGGCATTAGACATGGTACCAATAGGTTCATGTTTAGTCCTATTCTATTGGCAGTACTTCTCTACAGGGACTAGAAAAGCCGTGTGTGCATGTTTAGCAATGAAAACACTTCACATAGCTAAAAGCATTCCTTAGAAGAGGTGTCCACAAACATTTGGACATGTAGTGTATGTGCAATTACTGGCTTGTCATGTTTCCCATAATTCACTAAAAAAAAGCATCAGACTTCCAGGCAGGTTATATAAATGCATCTCAGTCAAGTTCATGACTGTACTCATTCTGCTAGCTCTTCTGTAGACACTCAAAGCTCTTTGACATTTGGGACATGGCATTAGAGTCACCTCCCCCACCACTAATGGTCAGCGTCCACCTGCAGCCAGAACCAGAACTTTCAGCACTTTTGAACAGAAAGGTGAGAAGCAAGTTTTTGAAGATGGAGATGATTAAGGGTGGGACATCAGGGTAACACTCCTACACTGTTAGAGGAATAGCACCTCTTGTTGTCCACCAACACAAGCTTTCCTTGGAGGTCTCCCATCCAAGTACTGACCAGACACAGACCTGCTTAGCTTTGGCGGACTTGTTATACAGTTCAATGAAATTGATGCCCCGTCACGTTAAAGCAAATAAATAACTAAAATATCAAAGATAGCAGAACTTAGACATATGTGAAACAAACATTCTAAATGTGTGAAGCGGTGAGTAATGTTTGTTTACTTGAGCTTGAGATGTACGTGATCAGTTTAGAAGTAGGCTAACCAGCTAATTTCACTATATGCTTGTACTTTAATTATTGTGTACATTTAACAAGATAATTAAGCCTAAGATTTTGCAAGTGTTGACTAAAATGTGACTGTCACACTCATATTTTGGTGTTGTGATTAAAGGATAAGAAATGTCTTGCTCGGTTATCACTGTAAGCCAGTGCACGCCTAAGCTATTACCCCCGTGGGCATCAAAGCATGGAAAGCATGCATGGACACAACCTAAAAGCAGAGAATCCTTGATGCTTTTGCTTGCATGTGGCTAAAGCAGCATCCTGAAGGATGTGCTGAGCAGATCCTGACAGCTTGTTCAGCCTTAGGTGACCACCTGAGACCCTGATGTTTCTCGTGCTCCAAAGACAGCTGGGTAACACATGAGAGCTCGGCTGATGAGCAGCTCCAGAGTGATGCAAAGAGCATTTTTCTCGACTAACCAAAAGCAACGAGCATGCAGAAGAAGATAAGATCCCCAGATCTCAGATCTCTCACCCAGCTTTTCGCGCGACTCCTCCAGCTTCCGAATCTGGTTCTCGATGAACAACACGGCCACTCCGAAAGCAAGCACAGCCAGGAGCTGAAACTTGGGCGGCATCATGATCCTTAGGAGCCCCATGAAAATGACCGGGTTATGTGCATGTCATGCCGAGGAGCATCAGTCATTCACGGGGAGCAAATGCAAAGTGGATGGGGTGTGTGTGAGAGAGAGAGAGAGAGAGAGAGAGAGCAGCTGGTTTGGTGTGTGTGTAAGAAACAAATGTAAAAAAAAAACAGCAGTCTACAGGTCTGCATTTCATTTCAGCTGGTTATGCTCCATCTGCGCTCATTACAGCTGCAACTCTCCGAGTCTCGTGCTTTATGCTCCTCTCTGCAGCGCCTCCTGCCCCAATACGGGCGCTGTTATTTTCTTCTCGCGCCCGTATTCCGGACAAACCTCTGTGATTGGCTGGCGGCTTCTCAATAGACCGAGTGCGAACTATTCGCCAATCGTAGCACAAGACGCGAGCCGCCGCTGCCCAATCAGAGCGCAGAAAGAGACGGGAACTGTTAAGCCACGCCCACTATCGTCCTGCGTCACGCAAGGCTCGTTTTATTGAGTGCCGGACACGCAGGTCTGAGAGTGCAGCGCCATCTACAGTAGCGGAGTATTAATGGCGGTTTCATGCCTTTCAATGCATTTCTGACTGATTTTTGATGTTTTCTGAGCATTTTAAAGCGCAGTGCTAACACTTAAATATGTCGGTGAAGGAAATAATCAACCTTTTTACAGTTTAGCTGCTGGATGTTTTATATCGAGGCTTTCAAATTCAGCACGATGCTGTAAATTATTAAGTGAGATGTTATGCCATTATTTTGAGATATGAAGTCATTATTTTGAGATTTGATCTAATTATGAAGGTCACAATTTTTATATAATATAAATATAATCTCATTATTTTGAGATATATTCAATATCTTGAGATACTAAGTAATATTTTGAGATATAATTCAATTCTTCAAAATGTCATTTTCAGACATACATACATTAATATCTCAAAATATTTATTCACTTAATAGTTAATAATAATAATAATAATAATAATAATAATAATAATAATAATAATAATAATAATAATAATAATTTATTTATTTATTTATTTATTTATTTTTTTTTTTTTATAGCAGAAATGGGCTCCCATTGCTTTACTATTGGTCACACTTTTTATCCTAACAAACAAGACTAGTGTTAAAACCTCAGATCTTATTCTGATAGATGCTCAGTGCCCTGTATTATCAGTACATGTCCTAAAAACCTCCTTAAGCTGGATTTTGGTAGATACTGTACTTGCCCTTGGGTAATTATTTCACTGAAGTAATGACTCTTTTATTTGAAGATGGTTTTAAGCTAATCTGCTCTGTTCACACCAAAATCTACACCATCAAACACAAACCACAGTTGAAATGTCTCTGTTTGGACTGTAAGTGTGTTCAGATCCACTCATGTAATGGTCAACATGTCCAAGCTGCCAGTGGAGCAGATTGGGCTGTTTGCAGCTCAGTGTGGTTGTTACTGGTCTTCTAAATGAAGAGCTTTGGAGTGTTTCTTAAGACTTTTACAGAGTACTGTTAATTGGGAACTGGACCTTTCAAGCCCATACTATGTATTTACAAATCAATACTGATTTTTACTGAGTTATTAATTATCCATTTGAGTTCATCCCACTTCTGTCATCAATTTCTCTATTCTGTTGTAATACTGTATGAGGTCAGCATGAAAATTATAAATGGAATCAGCTGATCTTCAGATGAAATAAACATACTAAATGAATCATTTCCAGGACTGCAGTGACACTGACGTGGTGGTGGTGTGTTAGTGTGTGTTCTTGTATAAGTGGAACCGACACAGCAGAGCTGCTGATGTTTCTAAACACCTCAGTGTCATTGATGGAGTGAAAATGTTGCACCAACCAACACTATCCAGCATCCTGTGAGCACCAGTGAAGGACAAGAGGACCAACACAAACTGCTGAGCTTCTGTCTCTGACTACAAGGTGGACCAACAAGGCGAGTGTCTGAGTGGACAGTCTTTAAAATCTCCAGCACCTCTGCTGTCTGATTCACTCATACCAGCACAGCACAGACTAACACACCACCACCGCGTCACTGTCACTGCAGTGCTGAGAATGATCCACCAGCCAAATAATAGCAGCTCTGCTGTGTTTAATGTTTAAGCCTGTTTACAATGCTACTTTATGTAAGTAATGAGATGCTACATCATTATTGGGAGTCTATCCTATTATACTGAGATACCAAGTCATTATTTTTAGATATTACACAATTATTTTGAGATATTATCTCATTATTCTGAGATACTAAGTCAGACATGATCAGCGCTATGAGCTCTGCAGCACTAACATGCCTCTGTTTCACTGTAGTGCTGAGAATGAACCACCCAAATGATACCTGCTCTGTTGTATAGATACTTTACATAGTACATTTATTATTCTCAACCCTCTACTCTGGCCAGTTTGAGGATGAGTCTGTGGACACTGATACACACCAAACCACACCACTACTTGTGACATTAGGTGGATTTATTGCATGTATTCTGCTCTATAAACAGTATAAATGTGTGATGCACACACATCCCAAACGATTCTGTCTTTTAAATTCAATTAAAGTATTAAAACGTGCATTATGAAAGCCCCTCATCAAGCGAATACCTGCATATCTGTTTCGTGACCACTTTGTGACAGAGAAAGTCATTCCCTGTGGTTTGTCCCTGGTGTGCAGTGTCCCTTGACTCCCTTAAGAGGTGCTAACACACGGTGCATTGAGGGATGAGAGAGATAAGACTCCAACTGTGCATGAAATTGCACCAGATCAAATCAGCTGCATTTTTGCCACTGCTTAAAATAGCTGTGTTTAGCTCCTATCACCAGCCAGGTGCAAAACAGCAGCAGCTTGGATAAGTGGACCTCACCTGCAGGCTGCATAATAATGCCAAACCACATGCCAAGGCTCTGGTTTTAGTCTTATGTACTATGTTAGGCTCGTGGCCAGTGGTGGCTGATGAAAAATATTGTAGGTGTGGCTGTTTGAGCCATATTCAGTCCGTTTCTACAACCATCCCAATAGTATTGAACACAACCTGCAGGATAGCAGAGCTCTGTGAAAAAGTATTTAATTAGCATTAAGGGCTAATGTATGTAATGTAAATGTATCAACTGAGATTAGCAACTGAGTCTGGTTCATAAATGTATACAATAAAACGTATAAAATAAAAAAAGCAAAAACACTATTAAGACTAAATATTAGCATTTCTACAGACAAGAATTACAATCAATATCGTCAGACGTCCCTAAAACTGCTGACCGACTCTGCTGAGGGAGATAAATGAAGCCATTTAGGCAACAGATTCAAGGATGCTGATTGGCTACATTTATGTTGCGAGTATCTTGTGTCCAGGAACGGTGCTAGGCATGTGGGTGCCATAAACACAAATGCTTTGTGTGTCCCCATCCTGCATCCCTTCACCTAAGAACCCCCCCCCCCCAAACCCCCCTGCTTATGTCAGCAAGACAGTGATTGGCTGCTGCTTCTCTGACTGGGTGATATTTTCGTCCCAAATAAAAAACATCTTCCAGAAATAGATAGTGGTGCCCTAGTGCCATCTATTGTCCAGCCATCGTTGTTCACACTACAGGTTTAACACAGATTAGCAAAGCACATATATAGCAATTACACCAACAGATTAATCATCTTCTAATTACAGGGTAAATAAGGAAGCTATTCTTTTGACTCTTCAGTCTGAAGGGTCAATTGTACAGTGTTATTCAGACACACAGTACCCTCTGTAGGATACAGGCCTAAATGGACTGTACATTCTTTGTCATGAACTGTGTTAAGTCTTTTTAGCACCATAGAAGCACTTTGCATGCTTTCTGATTAAGCCAATAACACAGAAAGTCATTATTTGTTCTGGGAGACTGACCCACAAATATGAGCCAGTGAGCTCAGCTGTCATCCACTATATACACCAATCAGCCAAAACATCAAAACCATGAATCAATCAATCAAAATTTATTTATATAGCGCTTTTTACAATGGGTGTTGTCACAAAGCAGCTTTACATATTTAATATCAAACAATCTGAATCTAAGACCGATGTGAGCAAGCCGAAGGCAACAGTGGCAAGGGAAAAACTCCCTCAAGGCTGGAGGAAGAAACCTTGGGAGGAACCAGACTAACAAAGGGAATCCATCCTCCTCTGATCAAACTACTAACAGATTTACATCCTTAGTTAAATCTGACATTGTGCTATAGTATATAACATGAATGATATTAATAATAGTGATCATTGCATTCATATTAGGTATCATAATTTAAAATGCAGTAGCATTAGAGCTTTAGTCCAATGTAAGTGAGCAGCAGGTCTGGTGTCAACCTCAGGAAAACCCAATTCGGAGCAGAAGGAATTGACCGCAGTAGGTGTAATGGAACTGGTGGTTCCACCTTGTACGGTATCTACACTTATTGTCCATTGTTCCACTGACCATAACGGTGCACTTTGCAGTTTTACAATTACACTGTAGTAGAGGTCCACCACCACATCAGTGTCACTGCAGTGCTGAGAATGACCCACCATACAAATAATAGCTGCTCTGTGTGGGTCCTGACCATTGAAGATCAAGGTAAAGAAGGCTAAGAAAGTATTCAGAGCTGCAGTCTGTAACTGTAATTTGTATTATTCTACACTCTGTAAAAAGATGGTTCTTCAACAGTTCTTTAGTAAAGAAAATGGTTCTATATAGAACCGTGAAATCTCAAAGAACTCAAAGGGCTCTTCCCATGGTGAGAGGGTTCTAAGCCTTTTGAAACTGGTTCTATATATCATCTGATGTTGATTTCAAATCGCAATGATAGGACAACCCTTTTGGGGGCGATATAGAAGCCTTTTCAAAAAGGTTCTGTATAGAAACATCTACAACACAATCCTCATCAGTCTCTCACATGCAAAGAGGCCGTTGGGTTCATGGTTCCATATAGAACAATTTTCTTTGCTATCTAGTCATGTTATATTTCTTCAAAACATTCTGAAATCATAGGGCAACATATTATATTTATCAGAACAGGTCATGTAATGTAGAATTTTATAGAAATATAACAAAAGATGTTTTAGTCTTCAATAAAGGAATAATATTAAATATTAATGGTTCATTAACATTTGTTGCATGCAAATGTTCTTACGTTTTTATAGAATTGCTCAAAAATGGTACCTTTATTTTGGTATTTATTTATATAACAGGGGTGGGCCATCAAGGCCTGCAAGGCCTTCTCTGCTGGCCTAAAAAAAATATCAGCATAACAAACTATTGTTAATTATATTTTGTACATGAATACCTATTAAATCATTCCAAATGGTCTGTCCGCTTAATTTTATAGCTTTTCCGATGGTTGTGCTGTTTCCAGACATGTATTATCATATTAATGCATTTAACCAATCACATTTCAGCCATCATTTGTTGCCAGGCAGGGTCAAAGTCAAAGATGTCTGCCTGAGGCCTTCACAATTCATTCTGCAACCCCATCCCACCCCCCCTGCCCCCTCCCAAAATTTATGTCAATGAAGCTGTTGCTTCAACCAGTCAGATTTTGAGTTGGTGTCACCAGGGCCCTCTAGCAGGCTTATGACACGTCACCATATTCAGAGTCGTTAATTGGATAGTCAATCTAGTTAATATTAGCTTTGATGGCGATAGAAAAGGACTCCTTGATGGAACTGAAGTGCACAGATAATCTGTACGACAGAGTAATTGCACTGTTTTTGAGGAAAGAGAGGAGGATGGATTTTGTTTACAAATAATCTGATTTTTTGCTGAGTAAAATGTTCCTCTTTTCCTGAATAATATTGCAAGTTTATGAGGTTATTATTGATGTTTTTATGTGTGTCATGGCTGTAGCTGCAGTACGGAGATTGTTCACCCCTGGTTTGTTTATTCAATACAGGCATTTATTAAGGCTACAGGAGTTATCTGAGATGCAATGGCTCTTTATACTGTATTTCTGCATATTAAATGTTTTTTATAACCATAAATTAGTTTCAGAGGGGTATATTGATTCAGACGGAGCATTACTGAAGGCTTAGGTGTGAAATGCACAGTCCGCCACTACTATATAATGGTACATTTATAAAAGTATACCAGCTAAAGATCATTCAAGAACTGAACGTCCTAGCCAAACATTCAGGAACATTTATTTGGACATCATCCTTATGATACGTGTCCAGTAATGCCTCGAGGTCAGCTGCCTCACTGTCTTGACTGGAGATGTTCAGAGCCTGCTGTGATGCCTTGGTTCCCATAAAGGATGTCAAAGCTCACGGTTTGATGGATTTATTGCTGTGCTCACTCAACACTGACTCACTAAATTCCCCCAGTCTCTGAGGAGCAAATTATTTTTGAACACTATGAGGCATATGCGGTACAGATTATTTCATTTTATGACTCATTTGAATAAGTGCAAATTCCCCCAGCTAATAAGATACTGAACCGACATCTTTATGAAATGACTACCTGTCTAACAACGGCTGCGGAGACAAGCCCTCGCTTTCAAACCTGTCTCTCTAATGTGCGCTGTCAAACACATTAGAGCAGAAACATTTCTGTCAGCATCCTCATCTGTTCTCCGGGTAACTGGGATGGAACTGTTTGGAAGTTATTGTCTCTGTTCCCTTCCCCTTAACACCTTCCTATAAAGCTCTTCCAGTCCTGCCTTCGAGTGTCGTGCAAACAGATCGACTCCAGCTTGTTTGCCTCAACCTTTTTCTAGCCTTGGAACATTTTCACAAGATCAAAGCTTTTCTTCTCTGACTTTGACGAATAACATTTCTGAAGAACTGGAAGATGTGTCTTCTTCTCGACCACCAGCAAGTTATGAAGAGGCACCATTGAGGCACTCTGCAAAGCGTGTAAGATGAAAGGTCTATTCAGATATAACTCGTTTTACATGTGGAGGTGGAGAAGAGTAACAGGGAGTGTGTCAAATATATTACCAATTTACATGGTAGAAGAAATCTCAGCATAAATTAGTTTACATGGTTCACTGTGCCCTGTCAATGGCTCTGTACCACTCACTGAAGTCATTGTAACATCCCACAACGCTAGCAGTTTTTGAGATGCTGCCACCACCATGTTTCACCCAGTACCCTACTATCATGCCCTTTAGTCATATCACTTCCTTTGTCCAATGATGATAGTTCTACACTCTGCTACAACTGACTGGTGTGCTCACTAATTTATACATGCAGCTCAGTCACATGGCATCTATGATGCCCCAGGCCATGTCCAAGCCAGAGGCTGGTGATTTACCTAATTTAAATTTGGGATGAATGTGGGCTTTCAAAACCAGTTTGAACAAATGATAGATTATCATTCTTTCTGGGAAGCCATATTTCAAGAGGTTTGCCTGAAAGATTCTTCCATCACGATGGGTGAAATGCAGAGAGCACACTGACTATCTGAAAAAGAAATACAATAAGAGTGAATAAGAGTGTATTGAACATAACCGATGACATGGACCTATAGAATGTCTATACTTCAAAGCAATGTATGCCCTAATTGGTAAGAGCCATAAACAGATTGTGTTAATTAAATAATTGTAATTAATTGTGTCATTGGGTATTAGATAGGTGCTTAGATTAGTGCAACACAGTCTAATGGGGGCAGCCATGGTCTAGTGGTAAGGATCTGGTCTTGTGACCAGAAGGTCGCTGGTTCGAACCCCAGACAGGACATGACTGAAGTGCCCTATGACTGAAGTGCCCTAGAGCAAGGCTGCCCACCGCTTCGCGTACAAATTCTCACAGCCGTGTGTGTGTGTGTGTGTGTGTGTGTGTGTGTGTTTCACTGCACAAATGGGTTAAATGTGGAGGTCAAATTCCGTTGTGTGGCAAATTGGTTTGTCTTAACATTTGGTGGTATTCAGCTTCAGGATGTTCTGCTGTAAGTGGTGCAAACAGTGAAACTAAACACCTCCTTGAGTGACTCCATACTTGAGAAAAACTTAAATCTCCTTTTCTGTGAAATATGGAAAATATATATTTATATGAGCTTCTCTTGGTCTCAACACTTTCTGTACTGGATCTCTGTCTTGCTGTGCAGGTTTAAATGTTACGTCTGTTCATTTATGACTGCAGTGCAACAAAAATGGCCGCCACACTTATGATTTGCAATAAAGAAGAGCAGCGTGCAGTTTGGACATCTGCAAACTATATTAGGTGTGATACTTTAAAGAAGGTGAAAGTTTCTTCAAAAGAATCATTCCTGGTGATTCATCTCTACGAGTCTGAGAGACACCAGAAACATCCTCAATCACCCACCAAGAAAACGCTCAAAAGTCAAACATCAGCTGCTGACAGTGTCTGAGAGAAGCCCTAAGAGGATGGAGATTCACGTCTGATGTAAAGGTGAAGACAGCGGCGCATTTGTGCTACAGAAACATGTTTTAATGAGGGAATATGAACGCTTGTCGATAGACGGACAAAGTGTATTGAAAAGCAGGAGATTATGTGAAATATAAAGTATTTGTCTTTTGAAAACTGATTAAAATACCAGATTACAAATCATTTTGACTCACCCTCATATAACCGGAGAATATTTTTGTCATCACATCTGTGCTACATTTAAAATAAATCTCATCCAAATAAGAGATCAAGACTTCCCATTGGCACATTTACAATATAATTAATTCTACAGGTTTCCCTCCCAGAACACTGATGTTCTGGACCACATTTGCAGAGAGGAACGGTCCAAAATTCCTCCTCAATATTATGCAAATCTTATTTGCAGCAGCAGGACTGTTTGGTGGTGCTGATTGCTGCAAAAGGGAGATTTACATGCTATTCTTTTTCTGACGTGTACTGTGAATGTCTACTTAATCTGCTCTGCAAAAGAGCTGAATAGTACAACTGTTTGCGTGTTATTGGTTTAGTTAGATTACTTAGACTTAGATTAGACCACATTTGGTTAATGATCAATGCAGAAATCCATTTGAACTGTAATACTAATGCTACTGAAACGTGTAATTACATTACAGTTACAAAGGAATGCAGGGAAGACAAATATAAACCCCTACACAGGAGCACTATATAGAACTCTATTATAGGGAAGACAAATGATCCCCTGTTCACTATTCCTTACATAGTGCTCCTCTAGAACAGGACTATATTGTGTTGAACAGAAATGATTCCCTGTTCACTATTCACAGGAACAGTAAACAGAACATCATTTCTGTTCACTATAATAGTGGTATATAGTGCTCCAGTGTAGGGAATAGTGAACAGGGTGTGATTCATGTTCCCCAGAATAGTGTTCTATGTAGTACTACTATGTAGGCAATAGTGAATAGGGGCTGTTTCTGTTCACTACAATAGTGCTCTATATAATGCTCCTATGTATGGAATAGTGAACAGGAGATCATTTCTGTTCACTATAATAGTGCTCTATATAGTACTGTGTATGGAATAGTGAACAGAGTGTAATTTCTCTTCACTATAGTGTTATTCTATATAGTACTACTATGTATGAAAAAGTGAACAGGAGATCATTTTTGTTCACTATAATAGTGTTCTATATAGTACTACTATGTAAGAAATAGTGAACAGGGGATCATTTATGTTCACTATAATGGTGTTCTATATAGTATTACTATGTAAGAAATAGTGAACAGGGGATCATTTATGTTCACTATAATAGTGCTCTATATAGTACTATGTAAGAAATAGTGAACAGGGTGTCATTTTTTCACTATAATGGTGTTCTATATAGTACTACTATGTAAGAAATAGTGAACAGGGTATCATTTATGTTCACTATAATAGTGCTCTATATAGTGCTGTGTATGGTATAGTGAACAGGGTGTAATTTCTCTTCACTATAGTGGTGTTCTATATAGTACTACTATGTATGAAATAGTGAAGAGGAGATCATTTTTGTTCACTATAATGGTGTTCTATATAGTACTACGATGTAAGAAATAGTGAACAGGGGATCATTTATGTTCACTATAATATTGCTCTATATAGTACTATGTAAGAAATAGTGAACAGGGTGTCATTTCTTTTCACTATAATGGTGTTCTATATAGTACTACTGTATAGAAAATAGTGAACATTGTCTTTCTCTTCACTATAATAGTGTTCTATATAATACTACTATGTATGGAATAGTGAGCATGGGCTTTTTTCTGTATATATAGTATTTATTCTAAGTAGGGAATGGTGATCAGAGGTGATATTTTCCTGTAATATTGCTTTTATATGCCGTCAGTGCAGGCAAAGGTGATTATGGGGTGATTTTTTTCACCCCTATAATAGTGTAGTAATTAAGGCATCATTTCAAACCCAGGGCATGTGATTTTTGTTCACTGCACGTGTAGCTCTGCAGGAAAAATCCAGCACAGTGTGCAGGGCTGCAGTGTTCTATGAGTATCTGCAGCTTTGATGGAGAGAGAGGTAGTAGGCCTGCATGGAGAACAGAACGGATGGAGAGAGAGCCTCGCTCACCCCTGCGCTGGAGGCAAGGCGAACAGTTCATTAAACAGACAGTGAAGGATGGACTTGTTCGCCAGGATTGGAAGAGGCAGCCAAGCAGAGAGCATGCGTGCTGATAGATCTATTTAAACGTCCCAAAGAGAGAGGGGAACAGGCCTGTGTGCAGAAATCCACTGCCGGCAGCATCAGGCTGGAGAGACTGCAAATGTGAGCTCCAAATACCGGAAAAGGCAGACCAGAGAGTTCAGCTTTAGCACGCTAGACTAACGTAGACTACTGTTCATGTAACAAAAAGAATGAAGATGTTTTATTGCCTGTACTGTCATTTGTATGTTTTTCTGTTATGGCTTTAAAGTGCTTTTCCAAGCCCTTTATGTTTGTGCAACTGAGCATCATCCCAGTACGCTGAATTTAATGCTGGAAAGCTGTTGTAGTCTGTTGTAAGTCCACAGCTCAGGCTTTAGCTCAATAATGGTGGAAATGGTCTTGACCACTTTTAGACACTTTCAGTTGATAAGGTCTTATGTACTGGCCTAATTGTCTTTTCATTGCAAGTGTATTGCGAGTTTTCCAGGCACTGACTGAGCATAATCTCTGACGATATTTCAGTCTTAACATCTAGATTTTGACACTGACACATCTGGCAAGGAAACCTTCCTTAAGTCATAAACGGCTGTTTTATCCAAAGGCTCCCTCTAGTGGCTGTTGTGAGCTTTGCGCTGTGACTGCTAGTTTATATGCATAATAGCAGTTTTGCAGAAAACAGTTTAGGGATGTTCAGAATTGTATTCAGTCATATATGTTATTATACCTTACATATACACAGTGATCTATTTCAGGCCCTTTTGTTTATGTTGATCTGCATGGCTTACAGCTCAGAAAAATTATTATGTGATGGTGAGTTTGAGTAAATGACTATAAACAGTATAAACACTGTGTATCTCTCAGAGCTACAGCTGCCACATTCCTAATATCAACACTCCTGAACCAGAGACATCATCACAAGTGCCTTACCTGGACTAAACAGAACCAGAACTGTACTGTTGATTAGTGGTCCAAAGTCACTTTACATTACATTTAAAATCTGAGAGATACAGAATCTAAGGTGTTTGAAGCCCAGTGTGCAGTTTCTGTGATGGTTTGAGGTACCACGTCATCTGCTGGTGTTGGTCCACTGTGTTTAGTCTAACGTCAACATCTGGCAGTAGATTTTAGAGCACTTCATGCTTCCATCTGCTGAAAAGCATTAGAGAGATGCTGATTTCTTTTTCCAGCATCTGCCCACAGTGCCAACTACTACTGACCATATTACTGAGCTTGACTGCTCAGCCAGCACATGAGATATAAGCCAACTGAAACAACAAAAGGTTTATATATGTAATGAATATAAAATATGACCGTTTACTTTTCTCATTTAATGAACGAACAAAGCGATAAACATTTTGATGTATGACTGTAATGACTCAAATAAAAGTACCTTTCCCAAAACCTCTCGAGTAGAAGTTATAATGTGGAAGGAAAAGTATTTGTGTGGTAGCTGCATAGTTTTATACACTGCTCAAAAAAATAAAGGGAACACTAAAATAACATCCTAGATCTCAGTGAATAAAATATTCCAGTGTAAAATCTTTATTTATTA